>RDPX01000540.1:47471-87485 GCA_003991215.1 Morbakka virulenta
GGGAGGGAGGGAGAGAGAGAGAAAGAAGAAGAGAGAGAGAGAGAGAGAGAGAGAGAGAGAGAGAGAGAGAGAGAGAGAGAGCGCTCTTACCCCACACCCCTCCCCTCCACAAATGTGACGCCGAGGAAGTACGATATTAAAGGAGTATGGTAGGGAGATTTCCACAGAGCTACCAACAACTACAGCTTTTAAGTACCTCTGCACAACGATAGACCAAGGGGCAAAACGTGGGAAGGAAATCCTGAAAATGTAAGTAAAAGCATGGGTCAAAGGGAGAGAATTGTCAGGAGTACTTTGCGATAAGAAAGTACCTACAAGGTTCAAGGTTCTTCTTTACAAGACACCGATAAAACCAACGCTCCTGCATGGAAGCAAAAAAATAGTCGATCACCCCCTGGCAATAGGGGAGCATAGATGCTAGAGAAATGCGGATTATTTGGTATATCTATGGAATCAAGTACGAATGCTGTGTGAAGAACGAAGACATCTTTAAAAGGGCTAGTGTAAAGGAAGTCTCGGTTGGCATGAGGAAAAGACGACTGCAGTTGTTTAGTGACGCCTGCAAAAAAGAAGAGGATAAAGATGTAAGGAGAGTAAGTGAGATGAATGTAGATTGTAAGAGTAAGAGTGGGAGGCCAAAACGGAGATGGGTGTATACAATAGGTCATGACCTGAAGCGCTGGAACCTGAAAAAGGACGATGTTATCAACAGAGTGGCATGGCATTCATTGATTTAAGTGAGAGGCTCTGATATGGCAATCCATCCAGGACTATGGCCCTCTAGGCGAGAAAAGTAAGAAAGTGTTTACTCAATGAAGCTTATCAACAAAATACACGTGACATTATTGAGTTATTAAGTTCAATATCCCAAATCGTCTATTTTACTATTGTGTAGATAACACTAAACAGTTTGCAAAATTAAAGAAATCTACCTTACAACCAGGTTCAAGCATTTTATCGAAACCAGGTATTTGACTGTATTCTATTGCTTCTATTTCTGTGGAACCGTCAGTTAACAGCAAGAATATCATTCTTGAAGGCTTGTATTTTTGCTGAATAAAAAACAATAAATAGTGGATTGTTTAAAAAATGCTGGAGGAAAAAAGCCTTTCAATAACTTGGTGACACAACCAGAAGACAATTTGAATAGTACTATTGTAAATTACATGTCTATACATAAAAGTTTTCAAAATCCTTTCTTTAACAAATGGTATTTGCGCGTATTGGCATGTCGTAAAAGTAAACATTAAATCTCCAAAACCGTATTAACTCAAATGAGCGCTCTTCCCAAAACTGAGAAAAGCAATTTATTAGCGCCCCTTGGTGGGGGCGCTATTCCTCGAAAAACGGTGCTCCACCGAAGTTTACTGACAAGTAAAAAAATGAGAATGGTCCTTGTAATCTATTACTAATTTATTAAACAAAATATGATACTCTAGTTCTAACCCTTTTTACATAAATTCGAAATGAGTACAATTAGGCCAGCTACTACGGTGTCTTCCATCCGTGAAATGATTGGCGATTTTATTTTTAACTTTATCAGAAATTTTAACAAGATCATCAAATATAACAACGTCTTTATTGTTACTATTGTAATCACAAGTGTCTAATATATCATCAGGTCCTTTAAGCTCCAAAACATTATGATAAACATTTTGAGATTCCATCCATTAATGTTTTTAGATCTTGTATTTCATCTTGGTTTTGATTTAATGTATAGTAAAAAGAATGAAACAAAACATATACATATTAAAGGATTGATAGGAGAAGGTGTTGAAATTATTTCTGGTTCAAAAACTATTACTAAAGGTATACGTAGATACAGGCAATCCAAACGACATGCTTATACGATACAAATAGTCAATGGGGTAATTTGGTAATTAATTATCTAATACCGATAAATGATGTGATTACGCCGGTCAATATTTTTCTTCATCAGATACAAATATGTATCTAGTTGGACTAATTTTTCATGCTGATTACAAAAATATGCTCCATTTTTATGTGCCACGTACCAATTTTTCAGTACAGGAACACAGACATACAAATATATATATGGGCAGTGGGCATGGTCCGGCTCAAGCCCCATGCAATGGAGAAGTAAGACGTAGCAGTTCGGGGTAGCACCTTGGGCAAGTGCTAGTAACCCTTGCGTCCCCCTTTCCAGAGTTACGGAAACCCATCCTCTCAGACACTGGAAGTTGCGACAGCCAGGGCAGGTGGCGTAAAGCTCTTTGCCAAATCAACTATGCAGACAACAGAAAGTGTGACTATGCCGGATCGGTCAAGGCCCGGATTAACAACGGCCGCCATTGCTGATGATGACCTTCAGGGTGGTAATGGAAACAATGCTACTGCAGGCCAACGAAGGAGGCAAAG
Source organism: Morbakka virulenta (assembly GCA_003991215.1). Classification (NCBI taxonomy): domain Eukaryota; kingdom Metazoa; phylum Cnidaria; class Cubozoa; order Carybdeida; family Carukiidae; genus Morbakka; species Morbakka virulenta. The sequence goes on from RDPX01000540.1 coordinate 49,851, forward strand.
GAAGCGCGGTGGAGTACGTGTCAGACGGAAAAGGGAGCATGGAAAGGTGAAAAGTGTGAAGGTAGGAGCCTTGAATGTTGGAACAATGACAGCAAAGAGTAGGAAGATAGTGGACATTGTGAGGAGAAGGGAGCTGGGCATCCTTTGTGTGCAGGTGGCAAGGTGGGCAGGTGCTAAGGCCAAGAATATCGGGGAAGGTTTCAAGCTGTACCACATGAAAGCAAAGAAATCCAAAAACGGTGTGGGGTTAATATTGAAACACGAGTTCACAAATGGTGCGTTGGAAGTCATCAGGAAGTCAGACAGGTTGATTGCCATCAAAATGGAACTTGGACAGGAGGTCGCGAACATCATCAGAGCACATGGACCACAAGTTGTCTGTGAACAAGAGCAGAAGGATGATTTCTGGTGCGATCTGGAGGACCTAGTAAGTGGATTGCCAAGCACTGAGCGAATCATCATAGGTGCTGATTTGAACGGACATGTTGGAAAAGGAAGCGATGGAGATGATCTGGTGATGGACAACTTTGGTTATGGGCAAAGAAATGAAGAGGGGCAGAGGATCGTGGATTTTGCATTCAGCACTGGAATGGCGGTGGTAAATACCTTTTTCAACAAGAGGGATAACCATTTGGTGACCTATGAGAGTGGAGGGAGAAAAACCCAAATAGATTACATCTTGTGTAGAAGGATCCCACTCAAGGATGCAAAGGGTTGTAAAGTTATCTCTGGTGAAGTAGTGGCTAGACAACATCGTGTGGTTGTTGGGGATTTCTATCTGAAAGGGAAACACCAGAGGGCCGAAAATTATGAACCACGGATGAGATGGTGGAAATTAAAAGAAGCTGAAAGTCAGGAGGACTCTGCAGAGCGGTGATAGATAGATTACCGTCAGAGATTGGTTTGGCGTCGTGGGAGAACTTTTCCGAAACAATGAGAGATGCAGCGAGGAGTGTCCTGGGTATATCATCGGGCCGCAGGAAGGAAGATCTAGATAGCTGGTGGTGGAATGAAGAGGTCCAGAGTGCGACGGCCAGGAAAAAGCAAGCGCTAAAAGATTGGTATGACACTAGGGATGAAGGAAGCAAACAAAGATATGATCGAAGTGGCTATGGCCAAGAGTGAAGCATATGAGGAGCTGTATACTGAACTCAAGGAGAAAGGTGCGGGGAAGCAGGGATGTACAACACGTGAGAATGATCAAAGGAAAGGACAGTCAAGTTTTGACAAGCAGGGATGGCATTCTGAAAAGATGGAAACTCTACTTTGAAAGACTGATGAATGTGGAGAACCCCAGGGAGAGAAGGTCGGGTGAGCAGATATTGAATGAAAATGAGGTACGAGACATTGACAAGAAGGAAGTGAATAAGTCCATGAAAAGAATAAAAAAGGGAAAGTCCGTTAGCCCAGACAATATACCAGTGGAGGCGTGGTTAGCCTTGGGCGACACAGGGGTCGAGTTCCTTACCCAGTTGTTTAACAAGATCATCCAGGGGCAACCAATGCCAGCAGAGTGAAGAAAAAGTACCTATATCCCGATTTACAAAGGAAAGGGGGATGCGCAGTGCTGTGGAAATTATTACGGTATCAAACCCATGAGTCACGCCACTAAGCTGTGGGAGAGAGTTATTGAGACTAGGCTGAGGCGGATTGTCACTATCAGTGAGGAGCAGTTTGGCTTTATGCCAGGTAAAGGCACCACCGATGGGATTTTTGCCCTGCGGTTGTTGATAGAGAAGTTAAGAGAGGGACAACAGCAACTGGTATGTGTGTTCGTAGACCTAGAAAAGGCCTATGATAGGGTCCCCAAACAAGAAGTGTGGTACTGCATGAGAGCTTCAGGAGTGCCTGAAAAGTATTCAAAGCAGTTCAAGACATGTATTCAGAGTTCGAGACTGTGGTTAGGTGCCTAATGTGAACAACGGTAGGTTTCAGGGTTGGAGTGGGAATACACTAGGGCTCAACTCTCAGTTCTTTTTTCTTCGCAGTGATAATGGACAACCGTACGGAGGAAGTAAGGAGGGAACCACCATGGAGCATGATGTTTGCTGACGATATTGTACTCTGCTGCCGTACAAACCTAGAAGCAGAGCATGAACTGAAAGGATGGCGATATGCACTGGAGAGGAGAAGTTTGAGAGTGAGCAGGCCAAAGATGGAGTTTCTGTGTCTGAATGATAGAGAAAGTCAAACGAAGATATTCATGGACCGAAGTGAGATCAATCAAGTGGAAGAGTTTAAGTACCTGGGATCGACGCTAGAAAATAGCGGGGACTGCGAACGTGAGGTGCAGAAGTGAGTGTAGGCAGGATGAAATGGTTGGCAAAAGGTGATAGGTATCTTGTGTGACAAGAACATGCCAAATAAAGTTAAGGGAGCAATCGATAAGACAGTGGCAAGACCAGGTATGTGTATGGCATGGAAACAGTTCCGATGACGTAAAGGCAAGAGAAAAGGATGGAAGTGAATGAGATGAAGATGTTGCGGTTCTTCATCGGAAAAAAAGGATGAATAGAATCCGAAATGAGACAGTACGGGATAAGCTGGGGTGGTCACACAGGGGGAGAACTTGTGGGAGTCGAGGTTGAGGTGGTTCGGACACGTGGTGCGTAGGGATGTGGAGTATGTGGGAAAGCGGGTGATGGGAATGGTACCACCAGGAAAGAGGAAGCGTGGGAGACGGAAGAGACGGTTCTCTGAGAGACTCGGTTAACGAGGGCATGACGGTTGTTGGAGCCTCTGCAGAGGTCAACACCGACAGGCGGAGGTGGAGAGCGATAGTATGCTGTGGCGACCCCTAAAGGAAAAAGCCGAAAGATGAAGAAGATATAAATATATATATATATATATATATACATACATATATATATGCATATATACATATATCTGATTATATTCAAGTTTTATATCCGTAATTCTAGGTTAATTAAACCTAGAAACACGTAATATCTCTAATCTTATAAGCTTAGATCAAATAAAAATTGATTTATTTTTGATATTAAAAGAACAGTATGTCTCTAAAAAGAAAAAAGATAAGTACAGAAAGACCGCAGGCATCGAGAAATTCAGTACTTACAGTACTCACAATGAGTTTTCGACGATACTCGTGACCTGGTTGATCACGGTATAGTGCCCTGGAATAATCTGCTAGCATACTGTCATCCCAGAAACTTTGGTACCGTTTCTCCATAGCACTTATATCCTGGTGAAATCGCTCGCCATGTTCATCTGATACTGATCCATGGTTCGCCGGGGGAAAAGTAAGATGGTAATCCAGGAAATAAACCTTCAGTGACCTGCGACATTCCATTGGTGAGTAGCATTTCAAAAGAGTTTTTATACCTTCTTCGTAGTTCATTGCCTTCATTTCTAAGAAATTCTTGAAGATCCAGCAGGAACCATCCCAGATGGGTAGTTCAACCTCATACAAAGTTGTTTTGAAGCTGACGGCCTTCAGTACGTCTTTGATTTGAGCTCCAACAAAAATACCCCCCAACTTCTTAACGATGTACTCAAAGCCTTTGGAGTTTCTTTTCCCAAGAGTCTTAACGAAGTGCTTTATCAGTCCTGCATTGTCTTGATGTGTATGATTTTCTGGATAGCCAGTTTGATTCTATATAGTGTTTGTCAGTTGCTCGACTATCCCAGAGACACAGAAAACAACAGTACTTTGCAAAAGCAGACTGCATTCCCATCAACATTCCAATGACTTTTAAATCTCCACATTTTTTCCTTGAATACCTACCGTAGTTAATGGCATTAAGTAGGAGAACCATTTTCTCATAGGGTTCATGAAGATGAACTGAATGTGCAATAGGAATAGATGGTTTCTAATTTACATCAAAGAGAAGTACAGCTTTTAGACTTATAATAATGCAGACTTATTATAATGCAGGTCATCATAAAAGACAACAATTATTAACTGATCCTGTTGAAAATAGTCAGACTGTTATGTTTCCATTAAATAGACTAGGATTTTTCAGCCAGCTAGAATAACAAATTCTACCAAATGAAAAAATAACTTCAGAAATCCAATTAAAAAATAATGATAATGTTATCTTCCGTGATAGACGTAACTAAGAAAGTAGTGTTACGCAAATAGTGTCTTTCAAACATTATTACATACAATAAAAGAGACACTAGAAGGTGTTTTTCTTGATAATAATTTCTTTCCTTCGACAACCCGTTCTGTGCTCTGTCCTACTCAAAACTGTCTCTATTGTTCATCCAAACGCGTTGTTGTTTCATATTCATAATGGCGGATGAACACATTACGTCATTGCGTAAATATACAAATATACAACACACTCCCCCTTCTACCGTTCACATATACTCACCTATACCATAACGCCAGACTGGGTTCCTCGTTCTACGAGGGTAACGTTGTACCACTGTGTTGTCCTGATTTGCTGGAGGATTTGGTCGACGAGGGATTTCCTGATATCCGATTTCAGTGTCGTCGTTTTGCTCCATTTGGATTGGACATTTACTGATGTGGTCAATATGTCTCTTAATGACTCTACCATTCATTTCGACAAGATACGTTCGATCGGATTTCTTCTCGATGATTTTCCCTGAGGTCCACTTTGATGGGTATGGAAAATTGCGAACCAAGACTCGATCACCTTCAACAAGTTTTCTCAGTTCCTGGCGTCCACGNCTGGGTTCCTCGTTCTACGAGGGTAACGTTGTACCACTGTGTTGTCCTGATTTGCTGGAGGATTTGGTCGACGAGGGATTTCCTGATATCCGATTTCAGTGTCGTCGTTTTGCTCCATTTGGATTGGACATTTACTGATGTGGTCAATATGTCTCTTAATGACTCTACCATTCATTTCGACAAGATACGTTCGATCGGATTTCTTCTCGATGATTTTCCCTGAGGTCCACTTTGATGGGTATGGAAAATTGCGAACCAAGACTCGATCACCTTCAACAAGTTTTCTCAGTTCCTGGCGTCCACGTTTTCCTTGCTCCTGCATTTTCTGTTCGTATTGTTTCATTTGTTCTCCTAGTGGGTGATTTAGGGCGTATTCCGGTTTTAATAGGTCGATTTGTGTGGGAATCTGTCTTCCCAAGAATAAAGTGCTTGGTGTAACTCTAGTTGTTGTTGTTGGGGTCGATCGATATCTCTGCAAAAATTCTTGGAGCTTTTGTTCTGCATCTCCATATTGAATACCCATTGCTTTTAGGTCCCGTTTCAACGTCTGCACAAACCTCTCTGCCCCTCCATTTGAACTAGGATGGTAGGCTGATGATCGCACATGTTTAATTCCATTCGATTTCATAAACTTCTCAAATACTGACGACGTAAACTGAAGTCCGTTATCACTAACCAGTTGCAAAGGAATGCCAAACTGTGCAAACCATCTGCGAAGTACTGCAACTGTATGAAAAGCATCAGTATTTTTCATTATCTCTACCTCAATCCATTTGCTGTGGCTGTCCACAAGTATCAGATAGTTTTTTCCAAAATGTGGTTCAAGGACGTCAATATGAACTCGGTCAAATGTTGGCCACTTCCATGGATGGATGAATGCTTTGGTTGGATTTCTCGTGATTTGTACACATTGTGGGCAATTTCTAACCTCCTGTTCGATATGCTTGTCAATACCAGGAAACCATACGTGAATCCTACTCAACGCCTTCATTCTGACGATTCCAGGGTGTGCATAATGTAATTCTTTTATTACTCGTAAACGATACTTCGATGGTAACTACTCGTAATCCCCGTAAAACAATTCCATTCTCAATTGACAGTTCGTCACGTTTATCGTAATACGGCTTTAACTCTGGTTCGACGTTGTCCGGCCAATGTCCTTCTAAACAATGTTGGTGTACTTGACGTAAGATTCTGTCATTCTGCGTCTCTTCTTTTAGCTCATTTGCTGTAATCGGCATGAAATCGATTTTCATTGCGTTAACGGCATTCTGTGGCTTGGATGAACTAGTCGGTGACGCCTCCTTCTTTGTCTAGTTGAGAGTACAATTTTTCGTGCTTATTTAAAGTTCTACTGGCGTATGCAATGGGACGTTGGGTGTTGTCTGGTAAGACATGGGACAAAATGGCACCGACCCCGTACGATGATGCATTACACGCGAGTTTGAGTTTCAAGTCATGTTGTATGTCATCAATACTGGTGCTTCAGAAAGCGTTTTTTCGAGTTCACTGAATGACCTCTGTTGGCGATCTGTCCATTTCCACGGTACACCTTTTTGTAGCAATTCGTAAAGTGGAGCGGTGGTTGTTGCCATACCCTGGATAAATTTGCTGTAGTAATTTACACCTCCGAGAAAACTTCGCAGTTCTTGGACACTGGTAGGCGCTGGAGCTTCTGGACTTTGCTTTGGTTGGTACGGATGCCACACTTATCTAAAATAAATACCAAGTATTCTACTTCCTTTTCATTAAACCGAGACTTGGACTTATTCAGGGTCAGTCCTAACTCTGAAAGAATGTTCAGTACTGATTCGAGGTTCTTCTGGTGGTCTTCATCATTCAAACCCGACACGAGGATGTCATCGATTTTCACAACGGTTATGGGTACACACCTGAGCGCTTGTTCCAGTTTTCTTTGGAAGATTGCACTAGCCGGGGTTACGCCGTAAGGCATTCTCGTAAATTCCTTCAGTCCTTTAATAGTGTTTATCACAAGGTATTTTCGGCTTTCCTCGTCTAATTCGATTTGTAAATACGCCGTTTTTAAATCAATTTTTGTGAACCTCTTTCCACCTTTCATCTTAGTAAAAAGCTCATCAGCGGTAGGAAGTGGGTACTGATCGGCTTCTATGCAGGGATTCACCGTGTTTTTGTAATCAGCACAAATTCTAATGTTTTTATCTGGTTTTGGAACTACTACAATTGGACTAGCCCACTCTGAGCATGTTATCGAGCGAATGATACCCTCATTTTCAAGGCGGTCTAGTTCTTTGCTAACTGCCTCTTGCATTGCGAAAGGGACGTTTCTGGCCTTACAAAACTTTGGTATTGAGCCTGGTTTAACATGGATTTTGGCTTGGTAATTTTTTATTTTCCCGAGTTTCTCAGAAAACAACATTGGGTACTTTTCAGTAAGTTTATTTAACGAACAGTCGATCTTATTTACAGAAAACCAATCTATTTTACACTGTCTTAAAAAATCCCTTCCTAAGAGGGAGCTTCCGTCGCCCTTGACAACGTAGATCGGGTTACAATACAAATCTCCATTGTGCTCGATGTCTGCTATGAATCTTCCCAACACTTGTAAATTTTCGCCTGAACAAGTTCTAGCAATAGTGTTCGTTTTCTCCAGCGAAGTACTCTTTGATAAATGTGATCTCTTGTAATCTTTCTCTGAGACGATTGTTATCGATGAGCCTGTATCAATTTCAAAGTTTATTTCTCCATTGTTTACCAATAAGTCTATTGTGAAGGCGTTGTTTCCTTTTATCTTGTTGATAAATACTTCACTCTCCTCCTCGGATAGTGAGTCCACAGCTGGTTCATTTTCTAATTTGTTTGCTTTTTCTGCGCTTCTTCTACATGCTTTTGCTAAATGTCCTGTAACACGACACTTTCGACATGAATAGCTTTTGCATGGGCAATTGTTTGCCAAATGGCTTCTGCTTAAACAGCGGTAACATGCCTTCTGCGATGGAATTTTTTCGAGAAAAAACTTTGTGTGTATTTTCTTCCTTTATGTATATTGTGAGCGTTTGAGAGTTTTTTGATATGATTGAATTTTGATTGTGTGCTTCCTCGAATCCCGTCGCTAGCTGAATTGCTCGTTGCAAATCTAGGTCCCTTTCTGTCAGTAATCGCTGTCTGATATTTTATCGATAATACCACAAGCCTTTCTCAATCCAGGAATATAGTCTGCAAGTGAATCCCCTTCCTGTTGTTCCTTTTGGTAAAATTTGTACCTTTCCGCGATAACAATTGGTTTAGGATTCAAATGTTCGGAAAGAGTTTCGATCAATTCCTTGATGGGTCTTTGCGAGGGCTTCGCAGGAGTTAGTAGGTTTCTCAACAAACTATATGTCTCTGATCCAATAACTATTAGGAAAACTGCTGTTTGTTTCTTCGCGTCAATGTCGTTGGCCAGAAAATACTGTTCCAATCTTTCCACGTATTCTGACCAATCTCCATATCGAGAATCAAACTGCTCAATCGTTCCAAGTAATGATGCCATAATTAACGAATAAGAAAAGTTTTATCTTCGTCGCCAAGTATTACATACAATAGACACTAGAAGGTGTTTTTCTTGATAATAATTTCTTTCCTTCGACAACCCGTTCTGTGCTCTGTCCTACTCAAAACTGTCTCTATTATTCGTCCAAACGCGTTGTTGTTTCATATTCATAAAGGCGCATGAAGACATTATGTCATTCCGTAGTGAATTAGATGGTAATGATCAATTGATGGTAACTAAATATAAATTAATAGAATAAAAAAGCTAAAATATACTTCAAAAGGTATAGACTTGAAAATTTTAAAAACTCAGATCACCAATGTTATTCAAAAAGGAGGAAATCTTTTAAGTGCTTTCATGTGTTTGGAAACTAAACTGCTCCCCATGGCTACAAAAGAAGCAACAAAAATAATAATAGGATTAAATTCGGGTGTTTTAACTAGTTTAGGTAATTTTAATATGGTTGAGGGCCTTGGGGGGGGGGGCGGCAAAATCGAAGATATGGTAAATGTCTTCAAAATAGAAAATCAAAAACAGCTGCTGATTTGCAAAATAGACCTTATTATTCTGATATGTTGGTGCAGTATAAATCACCTTCATTTTTAGCTAATGGTGTTAAGAGCAAAAAAAAAAAAAGAACTCAAAAGAAAAGACAAACAAAATCAGGATCAGGTCTCTTACCTGGAAAGAATTAAAGCCTAAATTTGTTAATAGAGCATAAAGTAATACAGATTTACAGAAATGGATAAAATACCTACAAATTAATTATTTTCTATGGAGTGCTCCCCCAGAGATCAAATACAGAAACAAACTAGAAAGGGGTTTTACATTGTCAGCCTCGATAATAGTTACAGAAAAGGAACTCATTGGTGTGTATTATCAATCAAATCTAATATACTCCTTTATTTTGATAGTTTCGGTGTTGTTCCTCCTGATGAAATTATTGCATCAAGTGACAAAATGAAAGCTGACTATGTTTATAATAGTAGTCAGTATCAAAATAATTTATTAATACTACGTTCTTTACTGAATTCATCAACTGTCTACAGGTAAGAGTTATTATGTGATCAAAATATTTCATTTTAAAGATACAGTTCCCAACAAAATTATAATAAAAAACTATTTAAAAATTGTATAAGCTATTAATATAATAGTAATATGGGAAGTTTTGATGGTGACGATGTGACGATGTCTTATACAAGCCCCGGATATCGGTTGAAACAGCCCCTCCAAAAGTAAGGTTCAAGGGCAATACGATGAATGGCTATCGCCAACTGGAATAAATCGCCTCACAGAATCAGCGCTCCCTAAAGGCACTAGAAATAGGATCCATTGTACAATGGCTTTTAAATGCATGGCAGAAAATATCTAAACAACTGATGGTAAATTACCTGAAATACTGTGCTTTAAACCTAGTAGTAAATGCTAGTGAAGATGACCGTTTACCGTTTTAAAACATGCCAACTATGTGAAAATGCTGCTGATAAGTTGGGATCACAACAAGAGTATTGAGGACATCCAATGATAGTGATTTCTTTTTTGTTTTGGTTTTTGGCTTTAACGTCATTTCCCCACAGTAATTAGGGATCAGACGGTGGCCTTCACAGGGGCTTTGTTGTGGCAGTAAGGAATTTCTTGGCCGGATACCCTTCCTGACCCCAAGTAATGCCTTTTTCTTTTAAAAAATTCCAAATTCTTTTCGCCCGTTAAGGGGAATGGAACCCGGAACCTCTTGGTTACGGTGCAACTGCACTAAACATAAAACCACGGCTCCTAGGATGTAATGATTGTGTTGATGATGAAGAAAGAGGCATTTGTATTGAAATTGACTTAAGACCATATTTGCTTTTTAATTACTTTAATACATTAAATGTTTTTGTTTCAAACTAGCTTTTGATAACATACTAGTTATTTTAGTGGGGGAAATGACAAAAACTTTAGAGGGTGCCTACCCCTCCCAGCCCCCACCAACTATCGAAAATGCGCTCTTTAAAGGAAATACGTTAAGTGCAAAAATGTTTACTATACTACAAACGGCCTGTCATCAAACATCATCTGATTAGAGCATAATTGTCTAAAGGGAGCCCTTCACTCAAAAGTCTAATGATACAAATCGTGTTAAATCGTGAGGAATTTTTTAAGTATATGTGATTTTTGGTACGAAACATAAGGCATGGCAAAAGCATTGCAACGAATACTTGTTACATTTGACTTATAGTGTATAAGAGCATCTTGAATGGCTGGATATATCAATTTTTATGCTATAAATTTAGGCAATTAAACAAAATCTACTGGTTTGTACATTAAGAACTTTTAAATATTTTCCAAATTTCACACCCCTTTCTAAAGCAGTAGCGGGACCTGTTTTATCCACATTGCACAATTACTGAGCACTATGCTCCAAGCGATTAACTGACACACTATGAAAGTCGTCCCAATTTCCAACTGACCTATACATGATAATTTATTGAAATTATTTTTATCAAGGTCAGAAGCCAAGGTCGAAGAATTTTTTATATATGCTTATCACTTTCCCTCCAGCTTCAGTTCAAAAACCAGTAAAAAATTATCAGTCTGTCAGTAAAGAAAAATAGCACATTTCAAAGATCACAGGGAGTGACAAAATAGAAAAATTTCACAAGGCTACCCGATGACTACGAGCCATCGTAGAGTATAGATAAAAATCAGCTGCATTAGCCTGCTCATGAATGGGAGCTTTTATTACACAATGTAACAAAATTTCAAAAAAGTTGTACTTGACTCATATTTATTGACGTTTCTGAATCAGTTTTTAGCGCTGATTCAAAATATGCTATTTCGTTTTTCCACAAGTGTCAACTTTGCATTTCTGGTACCTGGCATTTTTGTGGTGCCTTCATTTTTTCCAGGAGAAGTGATTACGCAACAAAAACAACAGATTTGCAACCATTAATCTTTATAAAGTTCAACTTCGAAGAAGCGCTGCATGCTTATGTTAACTGATCAAACATAAACGTATATTGAGCCGACTAGATGTTTAAGCTTCCCGTCTGGGCTCCTACTATTTTGCTTATTCAGCGCAGTTTGTTTGTTTATTTAGCAAGCACCAAATACGCTTTTTTGATGCCAGTGGTGATATGTGTTATTGCAAGGATAAAAACGGGTTATTTGCTGCTATCGGATTTGAACACAAGCCTTCCGAATGGCGTTTATTCATAGATAGCTCTGTAAGGAGCTTAAAAGCGGTTCTACTACACAATGGGTTCAACCAGGAAAGTTGAATGTTATCCGGCCTGCTTTGGTGGACCGCAAGAAGATTCTGTTACCTCCTCTCCGTATTAAGCTGGGACGTGTGTAAGCAGTTGGTGAAGGCATTAAGTACAAAAGGACCAGTTTTTCAAGAAATTAGGTCCATGTTTCTTAAGCTGTCTGAGGTAAAAGTCCAAGCAGGCGTTTTTGTTAGACCAGAGATTAAGAAGATGCTGGAATCAGATAAACTCGAAGTTGTAATGAGCGACATCGAACAGGACGCGTGGAGCGCTATTCGAAATGTTGTGCAAGGCTTTCTTAGAAACTGCACAAGCCCAAACTACGAAACTCTTGTCTCACAACTTGTCGCAGCTTTCAAGTGTATGGGGTGTCGCATGTCCTTGAAACTGCACTTTTTACATTCACATCTAGACTTTTTTCCTTCCAATCTCGGAGCTGTCAGCGAGGAGCATGGCGAACGATTTCATCAAGCTATCGCTATCATGGAACGTAGGTATGAAGGACGATGGGATGCCACAATGATGGGAGATTACATTTGGTCAAAGTGCGAAGTGATAAAATGCAGCACTCAAGACAATCACGTTCGACAAAGTTCTTCCAACTGTAGCGCACACATTTACTACAGTTACAGGTGTGACATCATTTGATAGCTACATGTATAACAACTATTCTCTCCGTACTTATGCTATGCTTAATAACTAACATTAAAGAGTGTGTTATACTTTACATAAGCCTCGCAAATGTAGGTGGCAACTTCTCACAATCGTGAAAATGGTGTAAACTTGCTATTTATCATAATAAAACCACATTGTGGTTCATTGTCTTGTTGTAATGCATTAGCGTTAGGCTCATATTTTGGGTAATTTTCAGTATTTTTCAAAAAGTGACTATGCTCAGTATCATAGAAACGAACGATGGTTGAGAAAAATAAATGTGCTTTTCGGATTCAGCGCACAAAAATACATGGTAAAACATCAAAGTGTGTCAAGCAAAAATGCTGTTACATTGTGTTATCGCCAGAAAAAAACCAGCGGAAATGTTACTACTAAAACGGCAGGTCAAAATTCAACACGTTTGGCATATGCAGTAATATGCTTTTATCAATTAAAATATGGGTGCTTACCGAGCTGGTCACGTTACATAACTGCTCTGATAAGCAAAATTCAACGTAACCGTCAAAGATACAATGCTGTTAGCAATGTAATACTATTCCTTTCAGACCATGTTGTAGCTTAGGTATAAAAATAAACTATTATGGTAGCATTCCACACATACAGAATCCTTACACAAAACTGTTATACTATCGACGACTGTTTCACATACGTAAATTATAAGATTAGTATTATGGTAGTAAATCTTGATAAAAATTTATACCTTGCTGTCTCTAAAGTCCTGTTTTATCTCAGGGCCCTCTACGCTCTCATCGATTTCCATACCTTTTAGCCTCTGGTATTGTGAAAATGCTGATTCATTTATATTAACAGAGTAATTCACCTACGACAAATGGAAAGGAAAAGGTACTTTATTAAAACTGTTGCAGACCAGCACATGCCATCTGATAACATCAGTAAAGGAGGCCTACACACAATAATGCCATCGAGAGGTAGGCCCTGAAATGGTGTGTGTTTTTTCTTGATAATAGCATTGGTTTCCGGTATGGGGAGTAACTGCACCAGATTAGCATCAAGTGTTAAAAAATACAAAGAAAAATAAAAGAAGAAAGGTAACAACGGCAAATCATTGTACGTGAAAACATAATCTACCCAACCACCATCTACTATTAAACATCTTCCGAAAATTATAGAAAACCGATTAAACGATTAACGAAGTAAATCGTGCAATCAAGAATTCGACAATGCTAAAGGAATATATGAAACATCTCTGAAGGAAAGTAGCAATGGCACAACATTAAATAACAACAATAAAGTTCAATTTGCCGACACAGAAACAGGAAAAAGGAAGATTATATGGTTCAACCACAATACACAGGAATATTAAAACGAACGTTGGAAAGAAAATCATCAAACTGGTTATGAAACATTCCAATAAAAACCATAAACCCTCTAGAATTTTCAACCCATACACACTAAAACTTGGCTATTGTTGTACTTCAAATATTGGTAATATAATAGGAAAATCAATGATACGATGTCTTGAATCAATCTGGAGTTCATTGATTCTGTGTTGAACAATATATATATAGTTTCCATGAGAATAGAAATTTCACTTATGAAATTGATGAGGGAAAATATCATTTTTGGATGTTCTGCTAATTAGAACCAAAAACGGCATCGAAATCACGGTGTACTGAAAGCTAACGGACAATGATATTTACCTCAGTTGGCACTCGTTTGCACCCCTTAAATAGAAAAGTGGGACTTAACAAACTCTTCTACTAAGAGCTCACAATATCTTCTCAAATAAAGGGCATCTTGAAAAACATTTCACACTTAATACACGCGTTTACCACAGTTACCTGATACCCCTTTTGACTTTGGTGCCAAGTTTTATACAGGATTCAAAAAGTTGCTGTTGTATCCGGACGAGTCACAACCGGTACAAAAACAAAAAAGAACGTCAGAAAGCACATGATGATACCGTATCAAAGCCAGGATTATGACAAAATTTTACAAAAATTAAAGTGACCATCAGAAAGTTTGACGAATAACACATTACTAAAGTTATTTACACTGGCACAAAGCTCTGTTCACAGTTCGAAGTGAAAGATCAAACAACGAAAGAAATCCAAAAACAAAAATAGTTTGGTTTACAAAGTTAAGTGTCTGGAGCTTGGCTGTAATGTCACATACATTGGCGAGGTTAGCCGTAGACTTTCATAGAGAGTAAGAGACAGGGGCAGATCCAGACCGATGCATCAGTCATTCTTACAAGACTGAAAATTAAGAAGTCTATAAACTACAGGTTGTGGTAGATTCAAACCATTTCAGGTCTATCTGGTTTTGGTTTGGCTGCATAGGAATGATAAATCGCAATTTCATCTGCTGCAGCTTTTCATGTGATAAAATCATAACATCCTGTGATGCCCCGGTCATGATCTCTCTTTCCAGAAGGTTGGTTTTTGCTCCTGCGCTTGCGTAGCAACCTGATAGTCTTGCAACTTAGCAACGAAAGCAAACACATTGCATGGCCAAGGTAGAACAAATCTTGCGTACAATTTTTCATAAGTGCATCGGTGTCAATCACAGCTGCTTTGACGGCTCTTTTCTCATTAACAAAAGATAGAGTAACTGCATCGGTCCGTAGACCTTTGACCAGATTCATGTACTATGAGGTCTAAAAAGGAGCACATAATAATCTAACCTGAAATTGTAGGCCCAGATAGACACCGACAGATGCAGGTTGACATCGTGTGAACCAAGCGTAATGGTCAGTTCTTGAAACCATACATTCACCATTTTTCAGTTCTTTACCTTAGACCTTAGGTCCTCCAATCCCGTTCAGGATATCGGGCAGCAAGACTTCTCCATCGCCTACGGTCGTCAGCTACGGCTTGAGCGGTTCTGGGAGACAGCCCTCGTACAGTCACATCACTCCTGAATGTAGCTTGCCACGTTCTCACAGGTCTGCCTCTTCGTCTGCTTCCATCTACAGGTTTCCATTTCATTACTTGCTTCGCGTATCTGCTGGGTGGTAATCTGAGCACATGTCCTGCAAGTCTCCATCGTCTCTCTTCTACTTTCTTGTGTAATTGCCCTTGCTCTGTTCGTCTATAAATTTCTTCATTGGTGACCCTGTCCCTCCATGTAATTCCAAGAATTCTTCTCAAGTTTCGTGTGTGGAAAGCATCCAGTTTTCTTTCTATTCTCTTGGTGGTCTTCCATGTTTCACTAGCATACAATGCTGTTGAAACAACTATAGCCATGTATAGTTTAATCTTTGTTTTTACATTGATTTGTCTTGATTTCCATATATGATTCATTGTTCTAAAGGTCGCCCCTGCTTTTCCTAATCTGGCATTCAAATCTGTTTCCACCTCGCCTAATTCTGTCAAATAGCTTCCAAGATATGGGAACTTCTCTACTTCTTCGAGTGGATTTCCATTGACACTCACTTGCTGTATTTGGTAGTTGTTAACCTTCATTATCTTACTTTTTCCTTCGTTGATGCGCAAACCCACCTTCGAGCTTTCAAGTTGGAGTCTGTCTGTTACCTGTTGACACTTTGTGACATTTTGGGCTAATAAGGCTATATCATCTGCGAAATCAAGATCTGTGAGCTTTCTATCATCCTTCCATGGTATTCCAAAATTTTCATTCGTCATCGTTCTTCTCATAACAAAATCTAAACATACTATAAATAGAAAAGGAGACAATATACAGCCTTGTCGAACTCCAGAGAACAATTCAAATTCATCAGTCATTCCTGAGTTAGTTCTCACTCCACACGTTGGATGATTGTAAAAAGACTTCAAGAGGGTTATAATCTTTTCCGGTATCCCGTATACTTTCAAGATTTTCCACAAGGATTCTCTGTGAATACTATCAAAAGCTTTCCGGAAATCTATAAAGTTCAATACGACTGGTGACTGATATTCTAAACTTTGCTCTATGATATTCCTCAAAACAAAAATCTGTTCACAACATGATCTCCCTTCCCTGAAACCTGCTTGTTCCTCCCGTAGTTTACAATCTGCTGCTGTCAGTATTCTTCTCAAAATAATTCTGTTAAACACTTTCCCGGTGGTACAAAGTAAGGTTATGCCTCTCCAATTGTTGCAGTCTGAGAGATCTCCTTTCTTCGGTAGCTTTACTATCACTCCTTTTCTCCATTCTTCTGGTACTGTGCTTTCCTGCCAAATCTTGTTAAATAGAGTTGTCAACTCCTCTACCACTGTAGGTCCTCCGGCCTTCAAGAATTCGCTGTTTATGCCGTCAATCCCTGGAGCTTTGTTATTTTTCATTTTGTCTATAGCTTTTCTCACTTCTTCTCTTTGTATTGGTCCCATTTCTACATTCAACTCGTGTGCTGTATCAATGTTGTTCCATTCGTACACTATGTCTGGAGGGGGCTGATTGAGAATCTCTTTGAAATGGTCCATCCACCTTTTGTTTTGCTCTTCCTCGGTTGCTAGAATGCGGCCATCCTTATTTTTTACTGGAACATTAATGGAACTACTTTTTCCGGAAAGCTGTTTTGCTATTTTGAACAGTTCTCTTGTATTGTTTTGATCTGCAGCAGCCTGTGCTTCTCTAGTTTTCTTCTCAAACCAGTCGTGTTTGTCTCTCCTACAACTTCTTTTCACGGCTCTGTCCTTACGCTTGTATTGTTCTTGTGCACCTCTTGCTTGCTCTCTGGTTCTAGCTGTATCTCTTGAATTCTTTAATGCTCTCCGTTCATCAATAAGCTTCCATGTATCTTCTGCAATCCATTGTTCCTTTTTCCTTCCTCTTTTCTGTCCAACAACACTACTGGCAGATTCATTGATGGCATCTCTGAAAGATATCCACTTTTCTGTGATGTCTGTGTCCCTTTGAAGGACTGCAAAACGGTTGGACAAATGCTGTTGAAACCTCTCTGAAACCTCCGGATTGAGTAATTTCTCCACATCATATGCTTTTCTGCTTGACCGTTTCTGCATTTTCTTCAGCTTCATTCTAATCTTCCCTCCAAGTAGTTGGTGATCAGAGAACACATCTGCACCTCTAAAAGCTCGTACGTCCAACAAAGATGACCCCCACCTCTTGCTTATGCAGATGTAATCTATTTCATTACAAGTGTTTTCATCTGGTGATCTCCATGTCCATTTGTGAATATATCTGTGTTTGAAAAAGCTATTGCCAATGCGTAGGTCATTCTCATTGCAAAAGTCCATCATTCTCTCTCCATTATCATTTGTGCTGTTTGCTGAGCCATGTGGACCTATTACATCTGTGAATCCTGTTCGATCTGATCCTATTTTTGCATTCCAATCTCCCATTATGATCTTCAAGTCGTGGCTAGGAAGGCTGTCAATAGTATCCTGCAGCTGTGTGTAGAATCTCTCCTTTGCCTCTTGATCTGCACTCTCAGTTGGTGCATATATTTGTACTATCGATGTCTTTAGTAGTCGACCTTGTAATCTAGCAGTGATAATTCTATCCGAGACCGGCTCCCAGCTAATCAATGCATCTGTGGCTTCCCTATTCAGCAGTATCGCTACTCCTCTCATGTGGTCTGTTTCACATCCAGAATATAAAATGGTGATCCCTTCACTTGATAAACTACCTTGCCCAGTCCATCTAGTTTCGCTAACCCCTAATATTTCCAACCGGTATCTTTTCATTTCTTTTATAACTTGTGCTAATTTTCCTGTTTCGTACATAGTCCGTACATTCCATGTACCGAACTTTGTGTGATGTTTGGCGGAGAAGATCTGGGTTTTCAGAGCATGAACTTCCTCTCGGCTTTCATCCAAGCTCGTCATGGATACATCAAGAGGGACAACAGAAGTTGTCGTCTGTAATCCTTCTATTTCTGTCCCAGATCTAACTCTTCGCCATTGCTGTTGACCGGAATGGCTTCCTCTTCTTGCTGTTTCTGTAGTACGTATCCTTTTTTACAGGGTGGGGTTACTGGCCCTACGCCCAACCCTCCTCCTTTTTCAACCTGGCTTGGGACAGGCTTCGGCGGAGTTATTTTTCAGTTCAATGGGGTAAAAATAGTCAGTGGCAGGTCTACGCCATGCTAAAATTGCACCAAAATCGGTATTACCATGGAAATGAAATATACCTTGCGTCCTTTAGTAGACTTTCGACCAATTATATTCAAAAGGACGTTGTCCACGTTTTCAGAGAGTTTGGAGGGTGTGTTCACAGTAAATTTGTCTGACTCCCTGATTTGCATCAGTCACTTAAATGTCTGTATCCGCCCTTGGTAAAATTCCTTAGTGGAAGAGACAAAAGCTCAAATGCATTTACAGATACTGTTTAGCGCGGCCATCAGACTGGCAGAAGAAAACGTTACGGTCCATTTCAAAGCAAACCAGTTACGTAGCCATTTTAGGAGAAAAACAAACAACAACAGAGGAATTTTTTTTTGTTTTAACGTCATTTTTCCCCAGTAACTGGGGCTCATATACATTAATTTTTAGCATAGCCAGTTACGGCTCAGAATGTTGGGTATTGAAAAATATAGATAAGAAGAAGACTGAAGCATTTGAATTATGGTGCTATCGTCGTCTAATGTGCATCAGTTGGACTGAAAAGAAAACTAATGAATGGATACTAGAAAAGATGGATGTAAACGAGAGGCCACTAACAACTATAAATCGTAGAAAAGTGGCTTTTATTGGACACATACCAAGGGGAAAGGACATAGCCAGTGATTTATTACTTGGAATGGTTTATGGCATGAGAGGAAGAGGAAGACCGAAAATTAGATACAGCGACAACATCAAAGATATTTCTGGTGAAAGAAGTATGGTTCAGCTGTACAGAATGGCAAAGGATAGAAGGAAATGGAGAGCCACGGCGGTTTATTTTGAACCTCCCGTTATGATGATGAACTGGGCTCAGACTGTGCCATTCTTAGGGATTTCTTGGCCGGATGCCCTTCCTTATGCCAACCAATGGCTTAAAAACCGAATTAATGATTAAAAAAGGAAAAGCCATCTCTTAATGCCTATATATACTTATATATATATATCAATCAGCGTCATTTGAAACCCAATATGGTTTTAACTATTTGTAATACGTGTGCATGGGTGTGCATCTGGATAACAAAGTTCTTCGGGGGGGGGGGGTTCAGATGGACATAGCTAATCAAC
Source organism: Morbakka virulenta (assembly GCA_003991215.1). Classification (NCBI taxonomy): domain Eukaryota; kingdom Metazoa; phylum Cnidaria; class Cubozoa; order Carybdeida; family Carukiidae; genus Morbakka; species Morbakka virulenta. The sequence goes on from RDPX01000540.1 coordinate 69,036, forward strand.
CACCGAGCTACACAAACAAAAATTTGGGCAGATAAAAAAATTCCAAACCTGCATAAATTCCTTTCTATAAACAAGAGTAAATTCACTACCACTGAGCCAGCCAACACATCAAGTACAACTCCAAGTCCAAATCCCCTGCAGCAAGAACTTTAACCCGAGACATACCAACGAGTTGATCAGGCTGTTTAAGGCATGGAATGTGACCATGAACACAAAGATAAACAGTTTATTGATTTATATTGGGATGATTTGGCTCTTTCACTAGAATAATCATCGAAAGGCAGTGCAGCTTGCAGGCAAAATGAGTGATTTTATACTCCTTACAAACATATACACAGCAAAAACTAAACTCTGCAAAATCACCTTTCACTTTAATTCACACAGGTTCATAGGTCATGCCTGTCCGTTACCCCTATTAATGGTAGATGATACTTTTTAATATGTCAACTGTTTTCCGTAACAGAAACACTTTTTCCAAAAGATGTTTAGTGAATCTTTAAAAATGCCAGAAAATTATTTTGACAGAACAAGAACAGCAACGGTTATCAAGGTGTTTTACGTGCTTACCGCGCATATGCATATTCAAAGAAAAGAACATACAGTTTGGTTTCTGAGGAAAATAAGAAAATGTGCAGATGCGGTAACTCCGTTCTACAAAGCATTGTAGCTGCTATCAAGGTAATGGCTAAATGAGAACTACCATTTTGCCGTCCTGCGAACTCATGGTTTTCCATTTGATAAAAATAACTTAAAACTGTTAGCGGAGGTCGACCAATTCATGGCAACTAATATTGAGTAACATGGTGCAAAGAGCAGTGGGTCAATCTCATGCCTCTTATCTATTATATGCTACAAAATACTATTGAACATTTGTTGATTACACATTTGATGTCTCATACATTGCCTATCTGATCTCGATATGGAGCTAAGTCACTGGCAATGGACCCAGCAAAACGTTTTGCGACGTTTCTCAATATTGAAGGCCATAGTATGAAGGAGCTCTCAACAAGGTTTCTCGAAATTTCTCCCAAGAGCTGTAACAACTATTGACGACTGCAGAGTGCTATCACATGATAATCTCTAAAACTGCTTAAAAGGGTTGCATGCCATGGTTCTTGTTGCGGCAATAAACTAATAGCCAAACAATCGTTTGATGTTGTAAAATTTAAAGAATAATGTAAGCAGTCTCTGAACGACGGCTCCATGTCATCATGAATCAGCATGATTTGATGATGTGAGTGGTGACAAAGGAAAATTCCTGGCTTCTTTCGGAAAGTTTAAAGTACAACCATACTAAAATTTTCTTTGAAAAAAGCAATATATATGCTCGTAAACTCAATTTTAGCCTTAAAAATACTTGATGGTGTTTTGTGATCAAAGAAATAGTCTGAGAAGTATTTTCTAGACTTGGCTCTGAGTAAGTCTATTTTCCCAGTAGAAAACTTTTAAAGGATCACTGCATTTCCTACAGAGATTTAAGATACCTCTACAGTAGCAATACCGTAATGTGGAGGGAAAACAATTAGCAGAAGGGGCAAATAGGACCCATCTGTGTTAAAAGTCCTATTACATTTTCAGCTTTGAAATAATGGCTGTACACTTGTAAGCAAGTCTTTTAATGAATTTGTGCAGGAATAATTGTATAGTATAAGTATAATAGTACTGACTACGAAGTAAGCAGAAAACATAAATGCAACCTTAACCCAATCTGGGTTAAGGTTTTTGTTTTATTGTCAGGAATGAATATCTAAAATGAAAACTTTGTGATGATTTATGTATGTCTTACAGCTGCCTATGATTATGTCCCTAAAGTATTCCTGTTCAAAGTACTAAATCAACAAACTTGGTATGTTTATTTAATTGTTACATTGTACAAAATGTGCCAGGGTACTTTTGCATCAATACTCAGTATAAAGGAAAAGTTTAATGGCTAAAAAGGCTTAAGACTAGGTATCCTTGAATCCCCTTCAAAATATAATTTCATAAGGTGGTTCGATGGTAGGCCATAAATTCATAAGTACAAGTGGCAGTAAAGTTGATTTACCACAGAAAAAACAAGAACTGGAACTTAAAGTATTCCAACAAACGGTAGCTTACAGTACGAACATCCATCAAATGGTTATCCAATGGTTAATAATGGCTAACAATGGGCAGTGACCAACCATTACTTCCTATTAGGCCTCCAGGTAAAACCTCTACCCCCGACTCGCCTGATCGAGAGGACAGTGGCACGTCCCATACAAAGGGTGTGCAATTATAATTCCTAATTTAGTAATGTCAGAATACCAACTGTAAAAACCTAGTCTAGAAGTTAAAAACTAAATAGTCTTTAGTTTAAAACTGTCAACTGTGGTTCGGTCACAAGGTACGGTGAGATAGTTGAGAGGTGGCAGGGCACAACTGTATCTCTACATAATTAATTACTTTTGATTGGCGAATTTCATCTGCTGGCTCCACTTGGTGGGTTCCATTTTCGTATTTCTGTAAAACCAAGTATGGAACTTAATTCCAATCATCCTGAATTTTGTTTCGGCCCTGACAATTCCCATCGATGATATAAACAGATTGGCCAACATCAAATTCTCCTTGAAACTCTTATTCTTATCCCTTGTCTGTTTCCCTGAAGCAGCTTTCTGACAAAGTTTCTTCTTTGTCTATTGGTGAACTTCTAGCAGACCCTCTTGATATTCAGTTATCCAGTTTGCTAGAGTTCCTTACTGGAGGCTGGAACAGACAGTACGCTGTCAACCAGAACCTCAGGATCAAGATCAAACATGAGATAAAATGGTGAAAAACCTGTACTTAAAAGAAGCATCGTATGAATAGCACATTTCCCTCAAATGTTGAGGCCACCGCTTCTTTTCTTCAATTGGAAAGCTTTTTAGCAAATCGTGCATAGTCGGATTAAACCTTTCACAGTGGCCGTTACTCTGAAGATGCCAACCAGATATTCCTGACTTCTTCACTCCATGAACTTTACACAACTGCTGGTCAATGTTAGCCTCGAAGCATCTTCCCCGGTCTGAGTGTATATGTTTTTGGAACTCCGTATGCCGGAAACCATTTCTTGATTAATGTCTTTATCACCGTAACAGCTGTCTGATCTGTAAACTTTGTGAAAATATCTGTCAAAACAAAAATATTGTCCCTTCCATCCGAAGGTGCTTTCACCTCCAGTTGCTTCACTAATATAACACTCTCCATTGGTGTCTGGACTGGCAGATAACGTCTTTTGGCAACAGCATATCAATGACATTTGTTGATCCATTCTTCAACATCTCTTGACAGACTTGCCCACCAACACCTCTACACCAGTACGTTCTGTTCTCTGATGACCTAACAGGTTATGTTCCCGGTCCATACTTGATTTCAAAGTAAAATGCTGCTAACTCAGTTGCCCATCGATATTCCACTACTTTGAGCTTGAATTTTGTATGGAGGTACATCAGTCCCCATATATCATGAACTGCAATTCCAAGAGGTAATCACAAAGCTTCTCTGTTATTGCCCACTTTAAGGCCTGCAACTCAAGCTTGCAGAGGGTGTAGTGTTGGATTCTGCACCACAATGTTCACGACTTACATATGCAGTCACTCTCGGGGCATTCCATGTCAAATCAGTAAATAAAAATACATTTTGACACCAACCATCACAGAATTGGCTGGTTTTTGTACTGATTGTCATAAAAATTATTTTGCTACAAAGACGAGATTGTCTTTTTCTCTCAATTAAAGTAACAGGTTTTAAAATTAATGAATTTTAATACCAGAGTTTCAGACAACTTTGCTACTGTTTTACTTTAACAGTAAAAACGTCAACATTGCAGTTTTCCGCTATCTTAAATAAGCATGTGTTAATATACCAACAAGAATAAAAACGAGAAAAACCTTTTCTGTTTTAATTTGTTCAGAAACAGCACATTCTTTAATGCTTTCCTTGACAGATTCTATGTCATTTTCTTTCAAATTTTACTGTTGTCAAGTAACAGTAACAGGTGCATTTACCTTGCAGATAACATTAAAATATGAGAAACTAAAACAGGCTCCCAGCATTTTCAGGGCAATCCCATGATGATTCAAATAGTCCTCTACTGTAGCTCCAAAATAATTATGTCATCCAGGTAAGCTATCATGGCCTCTAATATGTCTTCTCTGAACACCTCATGAGTCTTTGGAAACTGGCTGGTCCATCTGAGACTTTGAATGGCTAATGATTATACTTGCACAACCCAAATGGTGTAATGATGGCAGCTTTGTGTCTGTCACTTACTTCAAATACAGCTTGGTTACATGCAGAAGCTAAATATAATGTGGAAAAATGCGTTACACTCTTGACGGCATCCATTGTTTCTTCTATCCTAGGTGAGGGAAAAGTGCCTTTTTTGTATTTGCATTGTGGCAGCAGAAAGCCATGCACATCCTGAGGGCACCAGATGTCCCTCTAACTAGAGCAATTGTCCATGCATACCTGCTTTGGCTTGCTCAAATTACCCCTTTATCCAACACTTCTGTCAGCTGTTGTTTGGCTTTGACATTTGATTTGATGGAATTCGTCTAAACATTTTGAAACATTGGAAACAAATAGAAACAGTGACCACAGTGGTGTGTCCATGGTGGTGTGTCCAAGGGGGTCACCTTCTTTGTAAAATTTGTCTTTGTATTGGTTCAGCAAGTTTCTAGCTTTATCCTTTCCTTTCTGGTTTCTGGAAAATTTTCTAGCAACACTTCATGCATGGCTGGGGTTACCATCTTCAGAGTGACTAAGATCTTATTACAGCCAACTTCGAAAGTTAGCTTCAATCCTCTTGCTATTTCATCAACATGGTACACTTTCCCAATCTGAGTTTTCAGTTTCAACCATGTGACTTCAATTTGGGCTAATCTCTTGGGCAACATAGTGTTGTTTAGATGCTCATACAGGCATCTTTAGAATTTGGACATTCCATTTAACTTTTCAACTGTTCCACCACAGCACAAGGTCCAGGAAATGCAGTGCTGGTAACTGTAAGGGAAGCTGCATGAACTAGATGGATCCCAGCAGCTTGAACAAATCTAGATTTCTGCTCCACTGACTGTCTTTCATATTCCTTTAGGACTTCTGAAATTTAGGTAGCCTGGCAAGAAAATTCATCCCCAAGATTCAAGGTACTTGGCACTTGCATAAACTGCTGACAGTGGTGACATTTAGTACTGGTGCACCACAACTGGTAACCATTACCCCTTCCACCTCAACATCCACTTCCAGGTATTGAAGATATTCAAGCTATTGCTCATTCTTCAGGTCACTGCTGCCATTCCTTAGGTTGTTTTCCCCAAAACTCCTCTGCAACAGTCAATACCATTGATCCTGTGTCCACTAGGAAGTCTACAGGAATTCCTATAACTATGGTTTTACTCACTGAAGATATTCCAATGATCTCAATTGCTTGGTTTGTGGTAATGGGTATGTAAAGGAGTAGTACATTTCCAAGTGGCTCTGAGGCATCCTCGAATGGTCTCCTTGCATCAAAGCACTATGTGATGCATAAAATACAGCCACTCCATCATGAATTACTATAACTGCATGGCAAAGAGCTATACACTTCTCTTGGTTACCATGTTAATATGCATGGGTTTTAAAAAACCAAAGTGATCTAGAGGAGTAAACCTTGAATAAAAATCCTGCTAATTCATGGGTAGTAGTAGTTCCTGTGGCAGTCAATGGAAGAGTGGTAGACAGTAATTCCTCCCAAAAGTACTAGCATTCTTGGATGGATGTGGTCCCTGAGTCAGCCCACAATCTCTCTATACAGAATTGCAACCCTGTCAACATGTAGTCTTCCTACCACCATCAAAGCCCTTTGATCATTTCCTGGTTCTTACAAATTCTTTGCTAGCCTTATACCCAACTCCTCTGACTTTCCCTCATCCTTACAGTTGTCCATACCTGGGAAACCATCACAAAACAACATAACATGGCAAGAGTGAAAGAGATGAAGGTGCTGTTAAGTCATCAGACATCAGCTCTACATTATATGCCCTCCAAACCAACAAACTCCACATTCACAACATCCACAACAAACTCCACGGTTATTTTAGTGCAAAACTATGACAGCAGCAAAGCATTTCAATACTGTGTGAGATTGAGGCACTAGGCATTAGACCATACTTTCAACAAATCAGCCCAAGGCATCATTCAATCTTGCCACAAGATTTGTGTACTCACCAACAGCAAACCTAACATCCAGGCATATCCAAAGCTCCTGAAAGGTCAATTCTCACACACTAGTTGACTCACAGCATTCTTGTCTACTGCTAGTAGCTTTGCAGTTCACATCCAAAATTTGCCTCTGACTTTGCCAGTCATAATGCTGCCAATAGTCTTAACACAACCTACAGGATCTGTTGGTTTCTTAATGAGCTTTAAACTGCTACTATTAACACAGACTCCACAGATAGCATCATAAGGAGCACTCCTAAGATACCTTTCACCACCAGATGGCACAAGCCCATCCAAGAAGGCTACCAACATGAAAGACAATAAGCATTACTTAAACTGTTCTACCTTGGCAAAAGATGTGACGCTCATTGTACCACACCATGAACCATTCTCTCCCATCACTGACAGAAAAGTAGTACCCAGAACCATCATATTTGACTCAGCCACACTACCCAGCTACAACTAAAGGAAGTATTTTGTCATTACTTTTATGGTCTTGGCCTAGATTCAGTATTGTGCCCATGCTACAGGAACTAATTATAATGTGTTTCATTACTAGTAAAAGATGGGTGTTTTCCATTACTTTAATTTACATGTGTCTTTCCTGTATCCCTTGATCCCATTCTTATTGATGCAAGGGTAACATTCCAGTTCACTGATAAAAAGGTACTAGTAATTATACCCAAAACCATTAACTAAAATTACAAAACTTGAAATAAAATCTACAGAAAATCTTGTACATTTCACTATGCAAAATTGAAAAACTAAATGTCTCTAGTTTAAAACAGTCAGCTAGACCTTGGTTATAGTTAGGTACTATGGTATGTATTTTGTGAAGGGAACCACCTATGAGATTGATAAAAAACACCCTGGCAGATAGTGGAATGGATATGAATACAATATATCTTATTCTTTTTAAACAGGAAACAAAGAACAAAATAACATCATGGTTTTACTACTGTTGCTGATAATTTGGTATAGTTTTGTAAAAGTAATGGAGTCTTAAGTAGACGTTTACAGTTTGGACTAACAATATCATTCTTAGTAACTACAATTCAGGATATAAATAACAGCCAATGAAGAGAAATGCAATCTATGCTTCCAACTGGTGACCACATTATTAAAAATATGAGTGAATCAATACACCTTGATTATTTGCTTTACAATTAAGATATTGTGAGCTACATGTGCAATCTAACACCACATGTCATGCAAAACACATATATTGGTGAAATTGAAAAAACCAAAACATTTATTGCTTGAATGAGTTGCTCAGACAACTTGTTAAAGGTGGCTTGACTAGCAACGAATCATTTAAAGGAATAAGTAGAATTCTCCACAAAATATTGAAATTAAGGCAAATTAATGCAGAGCAAATTGGCCCAGTGGTATGAATGTAAAAAAGAACACAATACTGGTTTCTAAAAACTTAATTTAAGACTTCTTAAAAAATAACATCACTGTTATACAAAAAGAATACTATAACAAAGAATTTATAATAGTTTGTTGCTACACCCCATTGGTAACAAGCTATTAAAAAATTGTTTTTTCAATTAACTGCTATAGGATTAATGGGGAATGTAGCATTAACTGTGCATGTTTTGTCCCAGTTATGATTGATGAGGGTAGGCACATGGCAACATTCTCCCTATCAACATTTGAAATGTCATCATTTGGAGGGTTCAGGAATTTAGTTTACTGTTGACCAAAACCCAGTATGGAGATGCTTAATCAATTGCTTAATAATGCCAAATGCTACCTGGTGTGATTGACTGGAAGACTGGATCTGGGATGCTTCTAAGGCTTCCAACCCCCCTGGCACACAACATTCATACATACATGAATTGTGTATGTATGAATACTGTGTGTATGTTTGCAAAGACAGGAATATTTTGACCAGTTTTCACAGTATCTGGGTATAACGTTGAAAAATATATGTGACCCCCCTTCACCTCTACTCAGAACTGATCCAGCCCTGCACTGATCAATCTGTTATAGCCATACACATGAGGAAACATTCTTGGCATGAAGCTTCTTAAGTCTTAAATAACTGACAAACATGCCCTTTTCTTTTCCTTCTTCAACAACTGTAAACCACACATTCTGTTCTCCTTCCGCTTCTAGTCCAACACAACTCAAAAATCAAACTAATGAGCACAGCCATTAAAAAAGTTTAACATAAGGCCCATAGGAATTAAATCTTACATGCCATGGGCAACATTATGGCAAAAGATAGTGTTCTTCTTTGACAAATCAAAGTAATTAAACTTTCAGCACAGCACAGAACTGATACTCTGTTAAGTAAACAGGTCAAAAATCCAAACATCAATTTCTTAAATACAGGGAGGAAAACAGAAAAAGTGGAATAAATCATTCATCAGGAAGTTTACAAGAATCTTTGGCTATGAAAATCCAGCAGAAGGGATTACATGTGATAATGATTCCAGTTTAATTTAAAGAAGAACCAGTGCTTGGCCAAGTGGTACACCACAGGATGCAATTTAATAGAGATAAAATTGATGACTTAGTTTCCCATGTGTATGCAATTTCATACATTTTTACTAGGAGTAAAACAAATACATATTAAACAAAAAAATTAATCCCAAACTATCACTCTCAATAACTACCTGCAGCATAAAATTTCCCTGTAATAATCCATGACCATTTTCTTTAAAATGATCTTGTTTTAGGCATGGTATACTTATTTCTTGCAAGTCAGCCATTAACCATTGCTCATAAATAAGCTCATGTAGTTTCCAACAAGGTATTGGTTTAACCTATAAGTCAAGAACAGGAAATGATTGCAATGTACAGTACACAAACATCCTATCTCTCTTTCAGTAACTTACCTACCTGTGAGAAAGGAAAATGCAGAGAAGTCTGTCCATCAAGGCTTCTGACCTGGGTAGAGCCATTAAACAAATTTTAAATTGAAATGGCACAAAACAACTATGCCCTTACTGATGAGCTTTTCACCAACACTAGTTACAAAATGAATAATAAGGGTTACAAAACAGCATATATTAAGAAACTCCTATTACAACATTCTTATATTTGACCATTAATTAATAGAAATGTTTTGTCATTTTGTGCTGCAGGTATAAAAGATAACCTATAATATATCTTTACATTGCTTTTCATTTTTCAAACAAATAAAATACAATGTCAAACTTCTGAGTAAGTGGTAGCTCACATTGGGAGTGCACAGCTAAGATCCCTCTTCTTAGGATACCTTGGTGCATCCCTGGGTTGAGGATTCATTGGGTAGTTGCACCTCCATACCACATTAATGTGTTTCTTTGGGGACATGGGGCAGGGTGTACTGAATTTAGTCATGACACATGACAATGATTGAACAGCACAGTAGTAAAACTGGTGCTAATCACCCTCAATCAAGAGAAGTTGCAGGTTAGACTGATCTGGCCTCAGGAGCCCTTAAACCTTCTAGGGCAAGTAAAACTCAGATTCAAAACCTCAGCATATGGAGCTTGTGAGTATTTGCAGCACTGCAGTAGGCCATGGAAAGAAACCCCAGCAGAAAATCAACATCCTTCAGGTCTTTAAGATTGGCCCTTGGGCCATTAACCCTATCATGAAAAAAATCCTTCAATTACAGAACCTTTAAATACTCCAATAAATCTACAATCTAACCCAGAAAAGAAAGAGGCATAACACACTCAACTGAAGCCCACAAGGACGTTCAAGGGCAGATTTCAGCACTTGTCAAGCCAAGGACCAAATGTTTAATCATTAATTGGAATGTGAGGTGTAGAACCTGTATGGATCAGAAACCTGGCCACTCACCCAGTGCCTAGAGAGTGGTCAAGTGGCATACTCCAGTATATGTCAAGTGTCACACTGCAAGACAAAGTTTCTAGTGCCAAAGTGGCTGATAGGTGTGGACTGTGCCAGATCTGTGATGTGGTGTGGACTGTGACAGAGAGGTGCTTGCAATCAAAAGAGACTGAGAGATCAAGGGCAGGCAACCATGGAGAAGACCTCAGAAAATATGGCTTGACAAAGTAAAAGCAGGCATGAGAATTCTTAACATCTCAGAGGACCCCACATCAGACCAAGGGGACTGGAGGAAGGCCATCAGCCATCAAGTCCCAGTAACTGGGAACAATGGATGTTAATGGGATGATTAAGAAAGAAAGGAAGAAAGGAAGAGGAAAGCAAAAAAGAAAAAATGAAAGAAAGAAGTAAAAAAGAAGGGCAGGTTGGTGGGTGGAGATTCTGAAATGAGGCCTATGCCACAACCATCAACAAAGCAGCGTGGTAGGAGAGTGTTAAGGTCTTATGTGCCACTTAGCATGAACTGGATATGTAAGATTAAGGTATATTTACAGGCCTGATTACAAAATAAACAGTGTTAAAAACAATATTGATAACTAATAAATATAGGGCAAGCCTACCGTGTAAGAAAATAATAGTTACATTGTTAAAAATGATGGTATGTGGTGAATAATAAGAAAAATGATCAGGGCTGTTCCATGGGTTGTTACAACTAAAACAAGGAAAAATTATTAATTTTAAACTTTCATTTTTTATTTTATCACCAAAATATATAAATTACATGTTAAAAACATAAAAACTAAAAATAATATTAATAAGAACAACAAAAATTGTGATAATAATGGAATGTCCGGGCTATAAAGCTATATAAAACAATAAAGTTTTAATTTTCTTTACTGTAACCATTACCACCCCGGGAAACAAATCACTGGATTAAAGTTCAAAATATGAGGCATGATGTATTTAGCCTTAGCGAAGGGGCTATTTGATCGGCAGCCGGCAGCAAAAGCCCTTCGCCTATTTAACCGGGAGTCCAGGATATCAATTTCATTGAAAATCAAGTCGAGAAAAAGATTGCGATCCTAGAACAAGACTTTCCATGAAGCTTTTCGAAAGCCCTTCAATACTTTGCCTTATTCTAAAGTGATACGTCTTGAACTTGACACGATACATTATGGACTTTCAGCTTAGGCCAGCCAAAGGTCCTCTGTGTGGTGTGATCAATTATGCTCTGAATAACAAGACTTTGTGGTCATCCGCGGTTCAGTGGAATCAAATACACATTTCGGACGAAATTGCCGGATTTGGTGGTATCATGTGGCGTTTATTATTAACAGCTGTCAACAGAATCATCGTAAAATAGTTTCAATCGACTTGAAATGAGATGAAGTGTTTAATATATCGAATTTATGCAGGGTATAAGCAGCGGTAAAGCATTGTTACACTCGAACGGTGTTTGTATGAAATTGAAAATACCAACTGCAGATCAAATAATTTGCAGGCGATTATTCCCGGCTGCCACTCAAATACTCACTTAGACGAATTAAATGCTATTAAATTCTAAATTATGAACCAAACCTTAATTTGGCATCGCAACTGTGTCACCGGATACCGAATTAATTTACACATCGGCTACGGCTCACTTTGGCCAAAAAGTGAACCAAATCGTCATGCTTTATCAGGTTGACTTTTATCGACATACCTGGCTTTCAGCAAGAACCCACTCCAAACATGCTTCAACCCATTCACGCTGAACCAGGATGTGTTTTGAGGTCAAATATTGTACACAACCTTCTAAATCTTGTTCAGTAGCCATGGTGAACAAAATTCAATAACTGCATCATTTGACAGCAAGTAACATTCATTAAACTCAGATTCGATTTAATCATTTTTCAAGACATCCTTTCACAAATACGGGTCACCCAAGCCATCTGGGCTAACTGTGACGTGATCCAGAGGACTGAATGGACCAGTCATAGTGGCAGAGCTCGCCCCAGGATAGAAATAGCCCCAGTAACACATCGTCAGTCCCAGAATAGGGTCTGTAATAGTCATTGTTGACAGGTAGACAACCACTGAACTCACAGGAAGTACTTCAATTAACGATAACAGAAGTCCAAGATGCTAGTTATTTATTGGAAATGACCCAAACAGCAAACTGACAAAACCATTACCTGAGTAATAATTACCTGATGGAGGATGGAAAGTGTGATTTGGAAACCAGGAGGCTAAGGGCAAGTATCCTCTTCATGGTGCAGCCTGGGTGGGTGGCTTCGCGGTTACTGAGCTAAGGAGGTTCCGACTATAGAGTGACACCTGAAATTTGTCACTGGATGATGACCTCCCCGTTAGGTGCAGGGCCCACCGGTAAGTGGACACGTCCAAGCCCTTATCAAATGGCTCACCCAGAAATAGGTTAAAAATCCTCCAGTCATGGGTAAAATGGCCTCACTGCCTTGTGAGTAGGCAGACGACGGCCAAAGACTGAGGAGCATCCCTGTTAAGTAGGTGGTTGGTGTCAGGAATCATGATGCAACTGTAAAAATTTGTTTAATATAACATGGCAATTTCAAATACGACATTCAAAAGAGCAAGGGCATTCTCCCAAAACGAGGCGTTTCAGTGCCCCCCGACTAATTAAGAAATGGACAAGGGGTATCGTCCTAACCAAAGACACGGTTGAAGAAGCTAGTGGAGTACGTCAAGATAGGCACCTGGAATGTGGGCAGTTTGACCGGGAGATCAAGAGAGTTGGCAGATTTTATGTTGAGGAGGAAGGTAGACATCATGTGTGTACAAGAGACAAGGTGGAAAGGCCAAGGAGTGAGAGAATGTGGAGTTGGGTTCAAACTATTCATCATCGGTGGGAAGAATATACTAAAAGGAGTGAGAGTCATATTGCATAAGAGTCTTGAGGAAAAGGTAGTAGAAGTGAAAAGACTGTCGAACAGGTTGATGGAACTGAAGCTCGTGGTTTTGAAGAGGATTGTTAATATTATCTCAGCTTATGTTCCACAGACAGGCTGTAGTGAAGAGGCAAGGAAGAGTTCTGGCAAGGATTTGACGAGAGACCCATGAGAATATCAAATGGAGAGGAGGTAGTTGTCGGAGGTAATTTGAATAGGCATGTTGGCACTGGAAAGCATGGATACGATAAGGAACAAGGAGGCTTCGAATTTGGAAGGAGGAACGAGGATAGTGACAGAATCTTAGAAATGACACACAGCCTAGGCTCTGAGAGAAAAACTCCAGATCTCTCCAAATTTCCACCTTATTCCTTTTTTCTTTGCCTTTGTTGCTGTCCTCATTATCCAATCTACAGTAATAATGAAAAGGAAGCCTGATATTACACAGCTTTGTTGAATTCCAGTTTTACAGAGAACCACTCTAACGTCTGCCCGTTGTTAATGACGTAACTACTGCTTCATCTGTACTTCCTTTATGATTTCTATGAAGAGATCTGGAACTCCATAAAACTTCAGAATCTTCCAGAGTTTCTCTCTGTCGATGCTATCAAAAGCTTTACGGAATTCAATAAAGTTATTGTACAGTGATGCTTGCCACTCAATGCACTGTTCGACAATATTTCGAAGTATGAAAATCAACTCAGCTGTCCCGTGTCCTTTTCTATACGCTGCCTGCTCGTTTCTCAGCTTTTCTTCTGCTCCTTTGTTGATTCGTTCTAAACAACTCTCCAGAAGAGTTTCCCAGGTATGGAGAACAGGGATATTCCTCTATTATTGTCACATTTAGTAAAGTCACCTTTCTTTGGTACTTTAGCTATCATTGATTTCTTCCAGTCACTTGGCATATTGATGTTCTCTCTCACTTTCTCGAACATGTGCAGTAATCTCTTGTATGTGATCTTGCTTCCAGCTTTTAACATTTCTCCGGTGATATTTTCTACTCATGCTGCTTTATTGCTCTTTAACGTTTTTACTGCAATCTTCACTTCCTCTTCTGTGAAGGGACCTGTGTTCTTCGCTGGTTTCAACATTACCGATCTCAAACTGATCTTCCTCCACATTTTTCTCACATTCATGCTCAATGTTTAATACTTCTTCGAAGTGTTCTTTCCATCTTTAAAATATTTGACCATCTTCAATGAGTAGCTTACCAGTTTTGTCGCTCACATCAGTTTCTGATTGCTTTTTCTTGTTGCACAATAGCTTCGTAATCCTGTACAGAGTTCCCATGTCATTGTTTTTTGCTGCATGCTCCGCTTCTTCAGCGAGCCCATTTATTATCTCACGTTTATCTACTCTGACCTTTTTCTTTACACTCTTGTCCATCTCACTATGCTTCTGTTGTTTGATAGCAAGAATTCTCTTTGATCTTGCACAGTTGATCTCATTTTTCATTTTCTTGCTTTCGTCTATAAGTTTCCAAGTTTTACTGCTAATCCACTCTTTATGCTCCTTCCTTTTCCTACCCTGGATGTTTTAAGCTGTCTCCGTGTAGATTGTGGTAAAATCTTCCCATTCTTTTTTTATGTTTTCCTCTTCATTTGGCTGTTTACATGACCTGTTTTTCAACTCTACTCCGAATTTGCTTTTGGATCATTTTTTGTTTCAAAAGTGCAGTGTTGAATGTGGCTTTTCTGCTGGTATTCTTGAGTTTGTGTCTTCAAAGCCTAAGCTTCACTTTGCCGACTGCAAGGTTATGGTCAGTTCCAGAATCTACAGCCCTCATGGCTCGTACATCAGCGAGAGACCTCTTGTACCTGTTATTGATGATGAAATGTTCAATTTGGGTTTCTTTTTCTTGTTGTTTGGTGAGGTCCATGTCTATTTGTGAATGTTTTTGTACTTGAAGAATGTCCCTTCAATCACTAGATCGTTTTCTTCACATTACTCAATACGTCTTTCACTTGACTAGGCATTTCCTAGTCTCAGGGTTCAACATGATTCCTACACCTCTGTGATGTTGTTTATCTGGACCAGAAAACAGTACATACTCTCCGGTGTTGACCTTCACGTCTCCGAAACCAGTCCATCTTGCTTCACTTATGCCTGGTATCTCTGGATGGTATTTCCTCATTTTTTGCTATTATTGCAGTTTTCGTGGTGGCGTACATGGTTCTTACATTCCAACATCCTACACGGATGTATCCTTTTGGTGTCAGTAGTGATCTCATGCATGTCGTTCTAAGATTGGAGACGTCCTGTAGGCTTTCACCTTCAGCCGTCATATGCCTGTCTTCCCATCTGAGGTCGCTGTTTTTAGGGATTTCACATGACATGGTTCTGTAGATAGTTTTGTTTGCTAGCCATGACATAAAACCATAGATAGTTTTGTTTGTTGGCCAAGTTTCCGTAATCGGTGGTTGTTTTACGGGAAGGGGTGATTGGCCCATTGCGCAGCCCTTCTCCTTTCTCATCCGGGCTTGGGGCCAGCCATGGACGAGTTCGGACAAGTACTGCACGATGCGAATGGTATGTGTGGTGTGCGATAGGAAACTATGATTCGACCAGTACTAATGTATGAAGCAGAAACCTGGACGCTAAGGAAAAAGAAAGAGCAGCTGCTGATTCTGAGGTGGATTCTTTGAATGTCGCTTTGGGAAAGATGCACAAATGAGGAGATATGCAAAAATGCTCGAATAACAAGCATAGGCGTTCCGCCTGTGCTTGTTATTGGTCCTGATGAGATAAGCGTCTGATGAGCTCATTTTTATATGGATAAACATGTAGCAGGTACTACAGTTTTAAATTTTTAAAAAACATTTTATCGTTTGTTCTTGCAAATTTTAACAATTTTAATTTTTAGTAAAGATTTTTTCCATGCTCTCTGTTTGTGTTATTACTCCCTATTAATGTTACATGTTTGTTATCTGCCATTGTTGTGGCTTGATTAATTGTTCATGTCACGGACTGCTCCAATCTTAAGCATGCCAATGGCTCTTAATATTGGGTGAAACAATCACTTCTTCTTTAATCTAATACGTGACATCCTTATGATTTTGAAAAAGTTATTGAGTTTTTTATACCTAAATTCCTTTTTTAAACAAAAAGATCAGTTATCTAGAAAGTTTTGCCCCTTAGAAGGCCTGTCTGATCAAATATCTCATGCACCGTATGTATGATATATAGATCCATTTGTGGAAACGTTCGTAGCAGCCACAGTACTACTACTGAGGCTTACTTAATTTTGTAATTACTACTAAAACCAATTAAAACTAATTAAAAATAATTTAGCATATTTTGTTAGTGTGGCTTTTTCAAATTTGTGATTGTGATACTTTCAACGATTGAAGAATACAAAGTTTCTTCATTGAAATAATTGTCATTATTAGTATATCATACGCAATGAAACCCCCTTGAAAATGTCTATTATTTTTCAATTGACAAACATTCCTTTCTAAATTTGACTCTGATGAATTATTCTGTGAGTTTTTACTTTTCTTGATTGTAGTGGCAGCACACATATCTCATTGTGCTGGATCCTTTTTTTTTGTAATTTTATGTCAGACTATGATCTCGAATGAAATGAAGTGAGCACGTATCAATGTCCTTTTTCAATTGTTTAGTCGAAAATCTTCTCTTCAACAACATGAACTCATTTATTAAAATTTCTGAGTTTTCTGGTTTTTCGGTCCTATTTTTCCATCCTGTTATTGTCTCTACGTTTTTCTCTCTGAAAACAACATATTTTGTACCACTTTGTCGTGATCAGTGGACAGAAAAGCCATTCAGATATTGGCTTGTTTTTAGACGAAATAGTTTAACTTTCTTTTGGAAAGGGTACATAGGCGATAAAGTACACCGATCCACTTAAAGAGAGACATCTTTTTCAACAAAATTTTAAGGGAGCAGAAAAATTGGGAAACAGATTAAGGAAACTTCGACCAACTAGTCTATTACTCAACGTACTCTGTAGTGAAGGCATGGACGTTTAACGAAAAATTATTACAAATAAACTTCTTGTAAATAGAAATTAAAACGGTGTGTTCTATAAACTTCAACAGATGTGTGTTGAAAAATATGAATGTTGCCTGCTACAAGATTATCTCTATGCCTGTCCTTAATTTCTGAATTTAACCATCCAAAGAATTAATACAGAAGAGAATAGAGTTCTTTAGAGTGCACCTTTCTTCACTCGAGACGGATTGGTTGAACAGCATTTTGGGGCGGATTGTCTGCAAATCGTGCCCATGAATCTTTGCAATAATTACATGATATTTATTTTTAAAACTGCATCCGCGCGCTATTCAAATTCAGCAACCAGGTTATCGTGTGGAATTTCTTTACTATTTTACTATTTGGAACTTCTTTAATATTTACATCATCTTCACTATTCAAAACTATTTCACAGAGAAGAGGCTTTCGAATAAAACAACACAGAAACTTTCCAAATCTTCAAAACACCAGAACAATCTAAATCATATAAATCTAAATAGTCGTATAGAGAAGGCTGCTAAGTACAAAGCCACTTAGTTCTGTCGTACAGAGGAAGTTAAAGAGACGAAGTTGCTATTCAGATTAGGGAGGGTGATGTCTTTAACAAAGCTAGAGTTGATGCTATGTTATACTTACGGAAAACTCAAATTGCTAACTAAACAATACGATGGGCGATTTCGCATGGATCGGAATTAACCTGCGTAAGACCCAAATTAGGAGTTTTTCAAACCACAACCAAAATTACAACCTAAAGAATCAGAAAGTGCAATGACATTACCAGTTTCAGAACGCTCTCCACATGAAGAAATTATTACAGAGGAAGTTAAATAACTTAGCAACTATTTCTGCAAAATTAACAAATAATAAAATCGAAAAAGGATGATATAGTCATAAACAGGTTAAATCTAAAGTAGTGTATATGGTGGAAATGGGGTCTTGCGTGAAGCAAACGCCCCCTTTGTTAATATAAAAAGCGTTTAACGCCCACAATCCATCCCTCCATAAAAATGAAAAAAATCCGTCCTTAATATTCTCAACAGAAGACAATTCGATGAAATCAATTTTCTTTTCTCTAAAACAAAATTATTGGGTATTTGATTTTGAAACGCACAGAATAGCAGTTTACTTATGAATTACAAACTGGCGATCCTCATTGAAAATAAAGTCAGTTAAGTCCTTTTTAGAACTATCAAAGCCATCTGCTAATTATTATTTTCTTGTTATCACAGAATGAATTCTTGTCATAGAATTCATCCTTGACTTCTTCACTTAAGCCACATTGTGGTGCATACACTGATATTGCTGTGAAGATTGTCTCACCTATCATCAGTTTAATCAGCATAATTCGATCATTTATGCGTTTGACATCAATCACCTTGTCTATCCATTTCTCTGCAACAAAGATACCTACACCACCTGTGCCTTTTCCATTACCAATCCAAAACAGCTTGTATGTTGCCTTTTTCCCTTCTATCATTCTTACAGATTTCCCTCTCCATCGTGTTTCTTGGATGCAGCACAAATCAATGTGTCTTCGCTCCAGAAACTCTGCTACTTC
>RDPX01000540.1:87886-116085 GCA_003991215.1 Morbakka virulenta
GAGGGACCTTCACCTGAGGTTCCAGCCCCATTGACGCCGTTATTCTTAATAATTTGATCTGACATTTCATTCATATGAAGTTCAGTGACTTTTAGGTTACACAACCACCGGTATTTTTTTTTCGAGACACCATCTCTAGGCGAGTGCCAACCAAGGCTCAAGAGCGCTTCCGCTGCCCGTTAAACATGGTAAATCCTCGCCGGTCATTACCACGGAATTTCGATACCACGCCTACGTCCTACCTCGTAACCCCAAAAAGGGACCCTTACTGGTGCTACTATCCCGGGCCAGAATAGACCTTAGAACAATGACACCTAAGGAGTAGTTCCACTTTCCCCACAACTATGGAAATCCCTAACCATAGCCGTATCACCGGATGTAGTTTAACGTCCTACCCAGGACATTATTATTATTATTATTATTATTATTATTATTATTATTATTATTATTATTATTTTCTTGTTGTCACAGGTAAAAGTTCCTGGTAAATTCGTCCCGAAAGCAAGCTAGAACAACTAGCCTCAGGTTTCGAGAACCTTTCTCAATGTTCTTGCAGTTCCCAACAACAATGTTTTCTGTATCAATTAGTCCTGATATTGATCCCTATTTTTCCTATGTATTGCTCTGCTTCTTTTGTGACATATCCCAATGTACCAACTACAACTGGGATGACACTTACTTATCGAAGGCGCCATAACCTTGCAATTTCTCTTTTCAGTTCTTGATACTTTTCAATTTTCTCTTGTTCCTTCTGTTTTATCCTTGTATATCCTGGTACGGCCATTTCATTGATCAAGCACACTTTTTCTGGTTTTAGCTCGACAACAATGTCTGGTCGCCTGTGCTCAATTTCGTAATCTGTGTTTATGTTAAAGTCCCACAGTACCTTAATGCTTTCATTTCAGTAACGCCTTCTGGCATATGATTGTACCACTGTTGAGCCTTGGGTAGGCTATACTTCTTGCAAATCTCCCAGTAAACTATCCGTGCTACGTTGTCGTGCCGTCGCTTATATTCCTTCTGGGCTAGCTTGTTACATTCGCATATGATATGACTCACTGTTTCTCCTTTCTCACCACACATTCTCCAAGTCGGCGAATCTCTTGATTTGTCGATATGGTGTTTAACGTAATTTGTACGTATTGCTTGCTCTTGTGCTGCCATAATCTCCACTTTATAGCCACAACCATGATTTCGTCCTGTCTACGATCCCATCTGTATTTCTAAAAAACTGACCATGCATTACTTTTTTATGCTATTTGACTTCTCTTTCTCTTCTTCGTTGATCTTTCTCAAAATCAGTGACATTGGTATGAGACAGATAACAAATAGGAGTGGCGAAAGGCTATCTCCTTGGAATATTCCACGTTTCACGTTGACATCGCCTAAAACTTTATCTGCTGCGTTCAACTGTACCTTCCATTTTGTCATACTCTTTTCAAGAGCGTTCATAATGTTATCTGCTGCCCCAATCAATTGTAGGCTCTTTAGTATCCACGAGTGCGGCAAAATCCACGTACGCCATAGCTAAGTTGATGTGTCTTCTTTTACAGTTTTCAAGTACCATTCTATCAATAAGTAATCGATCTTTCGTTTCGCGTGTCTCTTTACGACATCCTTTCTGTTCTGATGGTAACAAATAATTAGTATCTACATGCTCGTACAGCTGCTCGGACAGCATACCCGTTAGCAATTTTCACATTAGTGGTAAACATGAAATAGGTCTGAAGTTACTCGCAGGATTTCCCTTCCTCCTGTCCTTCACACACAATACCGTTCTTCCATACGTCATCCATGCTGGAACATCTCCGCTTTCGACTACCGCATTCAACTGGCAAGCAATTCTATCGTGTAATGATGACAAGTTTTTCAGCCAATCGCCNGTAACAAATAATTAGTATCTACATGCTCGTACAGCTGCTCGGACAGCATACCCGTTAGCAATTTTCACATTAGTGGTAAACATGAAATAGGTCTGAAGTTACTCGCAGGATTTCCCTTCCTCCTGTCCTTCACACACAATACCGTTCTTCCATACGTCATCCATGCTGGAACATCTCCGCTTTCGACTACCGCATTCAACTGGCAAGCAATTCTATCGTGTAATGATGACAAGTTTTTCAGCCAATCGCCTTGTACTCCGTCAGGCCCAGCTGCTTTCCACTTTGGCATTTTCCCCGTTTGCTTTCTTACATCCCGGACAGTGATTCTCACATTGTTAGAACTCCCAGTTCTTTGAAGACCAACATGTTTTGCAATGCAGCTTTCGGAATACAAGTGCGGTGGTATTCACTCAGTCTGACGTTGTTCAAACTTGGATTAATACTAGGCTTGGCTAATCGCGGTGTCGTTATTTGTTCCACCGTGATGGCATGTACATAGGTGCATCTTTAAGACTGATCGATGAACTAAAACGTGCCTGGTTTTTACGGAGGTACGTCTTCCCTAACTCAAATTCAGCAGTGCAATGAAATTCATCAAATTCGCAATTGTGACTGGTTACAGCGTAGCAGCTGTTGCAAAACAGCGAATGCAGTCACAAAATCGAAGTTAAACAATTAATGGCAAACTAGGTCTTAACGAGAGAGAGAGAGAGAGAGAGAGAGAGAGAGAGAGAGAGAGAGAGAGAGAGAGAGAGAGAGAGAAAAGAAAGAGAGTGAGAAGAGAGGGAGTGAAAAGAGAGTGAGGGAGTGAGGGAGTGTGAAAGTAAACGTGCGTGCGTGCGAGCTCTTATACATGGAGTACTTCAACCTTCACCCTCATACACTTGGGTGATATTTGTTTCTTTCAATGTAAAACGTTATTTGGTATATCTATTTTGTTTTCTCTGCCCATAAAACCGCAGTAAATATTCTCTCTTTCTTTATATTTCCAGTGCAGCTGCCAAAAAACACAATATACTGCTACAATGCAGAAAGAACACGAGCTAACAGATTAAAACGGACAAGGTTAAGAGTGTTAAATTTGAATTTAAGCTACTCATATATTTCCAAGTATTCCATCTACGTATAATTCATATATTCCATTGATACCAGTATCTAAAACGATGAAGGAAATTCTACTCAGCTGAAAGAGCTAAAACAATTTCTAAAAAAATCTGACAGCTTGCCTTGCCAAAGGCAGGGAAGTGAACAATACTGACAAATGTGTTAACGACTTAAGTGGTGGATTCTAGCGAAAAACAGAGCATGTATAAATTTAGAGACTGTCTTAATCATTTATACGTCTTAGCTTCTATGCCCCAAATACACACAGCATGTGTTAAGCAAAATTTAAACTATTAAAAATCTGTATTGTTTGCAGCACCACTGAGTATAAATATGGTCAAATCAATGAAAGGAATATTTTAATATGTAAAAATTGGCAAAGCAAACTACCAATGCGGTGACAAAATTAGATTATTGCACCTTGCAAATCAAAAGCTAGTTACCTCTTAGTATGAAATGGTTTGATAGGATTGAATATAAACCAGCGAATAGCCAATCTACACAAGTACGCCAAAAGTACTTGTAACGAATTTGAGGAATGAATTGGACACTTGGCACTCATCTTGGTCTCATACGCAAATCATACGTGATCCGTATTTGTGCAACAAGGAAATAAATGCCGTTTCATTTCAAGAGTGGAAAACAAAACACACCGTCGAACTTTTGCAAAAAGTGAGATAAGATCAAGTCAGGCACTTGTCTTCATTGTCTGGTGCTTGAAATGGTTTCGCTTTACAATTAGAAAGAAATCATATCTAAAACATGAGAAGAAATGGGAAACGACAGGGCCCTTTATGCTTGCAGAAAAATTTTGTGGCGTCGAACATCGTAATCAGATTTCAATTCAATTAAAAAGTGAATGTTACCTGGGTTCAAGTAACATAGCTGCCATAAATTTTACGTCATAAGGGAAACTATTCTAACGCCTGGTTCGTCTCTAAAATACACAAAAAAACTTAAAACACGACTCCTTTTAAAATATCACGGAAACCAAAATACAAACATGTAGAGGTTCTAGGTAGTTTGGGGGTTTTTTCACACGATTAGCACACCGAAATATAATATATAAAACCCTTAAACAAGGTAAAAAGGTCAACAAAACGTTAAACATAACGTGCGGAGACAAAAATTTTAAGAGCAACCCCTATGGTCTGCCATTTAATATTTTCGGGTATTAATCAATTACCATAAAGGTTATTTAGGTCATAACTAAGGTTGAAAATGTCATGTTGTAAATGCATCGAGACCTAGTTGGTGACAGTAGTCCAAGACCAAGATTAATACAGTTCAACGGTTTAGTTTTTACAATTTAATAGCCATTTCAACCTCCAAATAATTAAAAATTTAACTCCAAAAAGAGAATACATTGCCTGACAACCCGTATATTTTCGAATAAAATGGGATAAAACTAACACTTTTTCCAAATCAAATCGTAAAATGCCACTCCTTTGCAAGTAAAAGTTATGTAAAATAAAGATATTTGTTTAAGACACCAGCATCTTGCTATGTCAAAGGAGAAAAATCGACAATCGACCTATTTACACAAAAACCAATCAAGATATATAAGCCGCAAAGCCCAGCAAGTTAAATAAATGACGCTAAAAGGTATTTTATATCTGTTAGTGCTGCAAGGAAATCTACAATATCTAATCTTAATGAACAATTACATGAAACGCAAGGGCGATAAAAAGCATTGAGGACCATGCATTTACATCTTTAACGCTAATACAACGAAAAGTACACTATGTACAAACCATTACTTAACAGTACGCAATTAAATGGCTGACAACATATTATAAAATGAAAATAAAATCTCTAAAGTTGGGAGGATGTATAGCCATACAGTTATGAAATAAAGCATTGCGACAATAGGGGTAAGTGCTGCCTTATAATTTATGAATAACAACTTACGGTTGGGTTCATGCACTTTTCACCAATGATGTCTTTCTTGCATAAAAGGTATGCATATGAACAAATTCTTGAGGAAAAACAAGTAAGGATTTGCTCTTTCAGTGAACCAGTTCGGCCATTTAGAAATGGGACTTCATATAATTTATAACATTTCATGTCATCTTAACAATTTGTCAACCCATCACTGGTGCATCAACAAGGAAAACCAAACACAATGCCCTTCACTTGCGTAAAAAAAGCATTCTGACCGGGGCAGTGTTTTTAATACAAGGGGGCACTTATAGCCACAGGCATCCTTAACAAAATACAATGTTTAAATGGTTAACATAATGATTCCAAAAACTCCATGCGCAAGATATTAGTGCAGTTATAAACTACTACTGGGAAGCGAAAATACAAAAATCAATTGATTTAGCGATCTTCTGTAAGACTGTTGTACTGCCCCTAACTACGTACAATTTAGTAATTACAATACCAAAACCAGTCAAATAGAAATTATTAAAGCTACGAGGTGTGACAGCCAACTGACAAAATGGTGCAGGATTTACAAAACGGTGCTTTCAATGGAACTTTTCTGTTCCATGTACCAAAGCATCTGAGTCGGAAGCAATTACCCTGGGGATCACCTTCGGGTCAGGAAACATAACTATAATGGTCACAATTGTCAACTGCTGGTGGGTAAGGAAAGAACCGACAACACAGTAGTTGACATTCATTGTATCGTATTGTAATAATTAACAAAATAGTTGATTAATTTCACCTATCATCTAAAATACCAATTAACTTCCAAAACCTAAAAGCACATTTTGGAGTTTGATTCGGTCCACCACTTGGCAGTTGGTATGGTAATCAAGATCTTCATTTACGGTGATTCTACACTAGTTGAACAAAAGAACAGTAAACTACTCTGCCAAATTTTTGTTTACAAGTATGAAATAACGAAATTGAAAGTTCCATCATGCACAGAGAAAGCAGTCGACTAGAAGTCAATGACCACATGGAAAAGAATAAATAAAGTATTTTGACACATTAAACTTTTAATGGATCGCATTCAGGTTCAAAACATTTGAGCACACGGAACTTCTTAACTAGAGACATTAACCTTTGCACCAAGAAAAACCTGTTAACGTTCACACTCACATTTTCCATGTCAGATCACCAGGGTATCAATTGTCATCTACATGAAATTCAGATGTATATTTCTAGCCAACGATAAATTTCCAACAACCTATTTTACAGCTGCCAAAGGAGCACTCCTTAGAACACACATAAAAAAGCAGGATAGGGTACTGGATTACCAGTGGCTAAAAGATGTTCAAGATGTTCATGATGTTCAAGATGTTTACGATGTTCATGTTCATGACGTTCAGCAATTAAAAAGCGTTCTGACGATGATGCCAGCTGATAGCCAAAAATGCAATCATCATTTCAACTAAAAAGATGATATCTAAGTAGCCTTCATATCCTACCAATCGCCTGTACAGCACCAACTGGCCTTGAAAATTTGCTCGAGCTAACTGCCATCAGGAACAGAAATCTAAATTAATTCTAAGCTCTTCTTACGCAAAGTGGCTATTTAGCTGGTACAAGGAAGCTGCCACATCTCTTTTAAATAACTATATTAGATAATAAACAGTCAGCACTCTTCTGAATGGTGTAGCACTAAATACTACCATTTAAAAGTAGAGATGGTCTAACCAACACAAGCCTTAAGATAGTTTCTAATTTTTACGTTAAAGCACATGTAATGTACGTACATATTCCTTTCAAATACAAATAACAAATGGTGGGAACGGTGGAACACTTAAAATCCTGGCACCTGAATCGAACATGGAAACAACGACCTCTACTCGGGTACAATAACTGAATCTCTGTTTGAATACCTCTGGCTTTATTGGCTTTTGAAAAAATTGTATTCCCACGTAGTTTAGGCGTAAGTAATGAAAAGGAGTCATTGTACGTTAAGGTTCCTAACCAAAAACTAAGTAATTTGGCTCGGTATCACCAGGTGCGTCATTAAAGCAACAGTATTGATGCAATTAATAACCATCACCGCAACAGTTTCCCCTTAGACTCTTCGATGGCCTACTTTCGATTACATTCTTCGGGGGTAAAACGGGGCGTGTCTGTGCAAAGCTAACATCATTCTGCTTACAGGCACCGAGAATAATCTTCTACCTATTAAATGACTGGTACAAAGTTTCTTCAATACCAATATGATACACCCCATTCACTGTTTTGCCAAAGACGGCGGTCACCACAGTTTCAAACCAGAATATTAATATCATCAGCTTTTGTACTAGAAAAATTGTAATTACTGCACTTCGGGAGACATTAAAATACAATGCCTTTGGTCTGACCTTGGCCGTGCAAAATGTAAATAAGTATTATACACAACGCTTAAGTCTTAAAACTTAAGTATGACGTCTAATTTTACTAAGTGCAATAAACTTAATAATCGGTCAACGTTCAAAATTGTGAAAATACGGTACCGTAAAGTAAGCAGGAAGGCGTAGCTTCCAAACGGTCTCGGAAAATTTCATTGAAACTACTCTGTAAATCACAACAAATGCCCTGTCTCCCATACAGTGTTTGGGAACCCAACTCTTTAACTGAAGCTAATCACTTCTTCACTCATCGACGCAAGGTAAAAACAAGCCAAAAAATCTAATTAAGGCTCAGCAAAAATACTGCACTTCACCTTGTGTTGAGAAAACCATTATTGTATAACCCTGACCTAAAACCCGCAAAAATCCTCTAGGGAGTTTTCTACTGCACATACTCCAAGGTATAGCAATAAAGATTTACCCATATTACTTATCCTATCGGCCTACTGTTGCAGGCATGACGAGAATTATCTGGAGTTAATTTCCTTCCTTGTTTGCCTCTAGAACTTGCTTTAAAAGATCATCGATAGTATCATCATCGACTGGTCTACCCCTTAAATCGGGTAAATTGAGGTCTGGGACCAAAACTGATAGAAGTTTGCATACACTTGTCCTTAAATCTCGTAACTGTTGGCTTCTTCTAACCAGGACACTTAATAAAGACTCCCGTGGCTTTGCTTCAAGCTCTGTGGTAATATCTTCATCAATCGACTTTAGAATATTCTGGGGTATACTTTGAGCAAGCGCAGCTCCAGGTGATGCGAGATTGAACGAAGGTTCCTCTTTTTTTATTGTTTTGTTTGCGAAAGAATCCACAGGCGAAATGTCATTAGAAACTGGTCGTTTACTCGGCGTCCTGAAAGAATGGGGAAATGGTGTGGAATAAAATTAATATCCATAAAATGGAAAAACAAACAAAGGTTTCTGCTAAACGTGTATTGTACAGTTTGCAAATAACTGAAATAACCACAACAATACTATTAGTCGATAAAATTCTTTGCAGCTCATTGGTAAGAAACATAATCAGTGGGAGCTCTGAGAGAAATTAGATAAACACGAGGACTTTTTCTGGGAGGAGTGATCCTCGTTTTTGAGGTCTTACGAGGCCAGGACGAGACTTTGTAAAAATGAATGCAGTTATTGCGGGAAAATATATAAGTAACATAGCAAAGCTCGCCGGTCCCATTTTAATATTTTACGTATCAGAAGCAAACCTCTGAATGTATTTTCTTTTCAAAATTTCAACAATTGATAAGCCCCAAACGTATGGCAACATATATCCTATATACTTTATCCAAACCAAATATCATGTATTATGAACAGGCATAAAAATACCCATTGCCTTAGTTATGGAAGTCTCAAAGTGAACGAAAGGAAGGGGCTATAAAAATGAAATTGGCCAATTTTTTTCAGCAAACTATTAAAACGATAGTTTACAGAGCAAAACATTAATTATTTAAAAATCAGAAAGGAACGTCGAAGTATCTTGGCCTATGAAAACAGATAAATTATGAAGTAAAATTTGAACGGCCAGAACACTACAAAAATATGACTGAGGCTGAACAGACAAGGCGACTTCCTTCATTTTTCTCTGCATATTCTTGCTACACACTAAATAATATGCCAGTAACAGATTTGATTTTTTTAACATTCTGCCGTTATCACTTTTTGGTGCCTCGTGACTTATTATTGCCTTGAGAACAGCGTATTCTTTTATAGGCGAGGGGTTAACCAAAGACTCAAGAATGATTCAGGTGACTCACTATTCTTATAAATCCTACTGTATATCTCAAAGCAACACAAAAACAAATGCTTCGTGCAACCAAGGGTCTCTAAAGAAGCAGCCCTAAGGTGTATTCTGGATTCAGTGGAATGATTCTTGAGCCAAGCATATGCCCAAAAATATATGCTATTTTTGTAGTGGCTGAATGTGAGGTTAATCAAATGACAATGTTTCTAATGTATCTTCTTCCTACCTCCAAAAGAAAAAGTACTACGAATAGCTTGCTTCTGACTCCATTAAAATCGATCTATCATACAAGTTGCGTTTCGTACTTATAATTTTAAACGTAGGTCTGCCGTTCAGTTGTACTGTCGTACGTTCCTTTAACAGCCATATTTTCTATTTCCATGAACGGATTTAGAGCCGCATAATTGTGCCATTATCAAAGAACGTTAAAAAAAATTCTGTATAGATCAAATATCAAATGATCAAGTTTCATAAAGTGCCAAAAGAAAAAGTGTCAGTACGGACAATATAGGTAACATCTAAGAACAAATAACGCGTAAATGAGCAGTTAGAGAGCAGCATTGCCTGAAGAAGATGGGCGACCAAATCTTTATAGGTTAAGCATAAAGGTAGATGTAGGTTTACCATGTCCCACGTTTTGCTAAAATCTCGGTAATAACACCATTTTGGGTGCAATACCAATCGTTAACTATCAATAAATATGCGGAGAAAATACCCATTACCGGCACACTTTCTAATTCAAATATCCTACCAAAAAAACGCGGTGTAGGAAAACGTCTCTCAATCCTTCTATAAACTAAAATTTTAAATATGTATTAACGTTACCTTCCTGTGGAGCCCTGTTGACGATTTAAGACACCTGGATTAGTACAAGCCTGCAAAAACGAAAAAAATGTATTTATAACAAAATGAAATTCTTTTAGTCTCTTAACGCGCACTTTAAAGTCTTTAAGACTTCTCTATATAATCTAGGAGTGTGATTAAATAATGTTACTGCAACATTTCAACAAGGAAAAACCATTTGCACCTTAAATGAGATAATAAATATTGGATCAAATATAAGAAATGACCCGATATCAAACGATTTCAATATTTGTAGGAAAAAATATAGAAAACGACAAAGAAAACCACAGGTCTCCAAAAAATTAAACATATCAAATGTTTTTTGGTACAAATTGATTTATAAACTACTACGTAGCCGGATACTATTTTGCACTGACCAAGCCTAGAACACAACTATTCCAAGCGAATGTGACCCTTTTCAGCTAAGGTCATAAAAGCTTTTGATGATTTAATCATAGGACATCATGGTCACATAGTGTGCTCCTCTGCTTTTAGGGTTGTGGGTTCGAATGATTACATAGCCCATTCTGGTAATCCTACACTTTCCGAGGTTATATATAAAATCACTCATCCAGAATACCCCAATGTAATGACAAATTGAGTTAAGTGAGTTTCTTTTCTGGTGACGAGTTTGGAATTCAGGCAAAGTGCTATGGGTACATGGCTGCTCTTTCACAAGGTTACAATTTCACACTCACCCCGTAATTTCAACAACGTACAACAAGAACATGAGTAAAGACAGCTAAACAAAATTGAGTGGGTAATGAACTTGGCCATTCCAAAAACAATACAGAGACCGTAATTTTTTATGCCTTTTTAATTGCTAAGATCTATGTATATATAAAATTAAATCTGATCTTACGACATCCTGTCAGCTATTCCATTTTCATTTTCGATGGTAATATAAAAACACAAAAACCTAAATACAAAGTCAAAGACTGAGCATTCTTGCCCTATCATTACCTTACCAGTTTTCTCATACATTTTTCTTTACTAAATCCAAGAAGTAATTATTAAAAAATTTCAGCCGGCCATTTGCCAAAATAAATTGCGTGCTAAAAGGAGGCGCCCAAAATGGTTGAACCACTTGGGCACATCCTATCGTAGAAACGACTTCAACGTGGTGCTAAGGGTGAGCTGTTGAGAGAGGAATGTACACGGAAAAGGAAACCACAACACATCAATATTAAATGGCAAGGCTTGATTACATGAACAAAACAACTCGATGGTAAAGACACTAAAAATGACGCCTCCTTCCAAATCTATTAAAGTTTTCGTCTGTTACTTCTCTTCTTTTGTAAACCATTTAAAATGTGTTTTTCGTGATTTTGTGGAAGCAGTATGGAGATTATACAATCTAGAGAAAAGTATGACAACTGGTCATCAATACATTTTGGATGACCTTTTACAATAGCAAACAGCTTGCCTGTTTGATTTACATCACTTCCTGGTTCCGTTCGAAACCGTAGCAAACAAAACTCCTAATTAATTTTACATTGCAATGCGCACTACAACCAAAAGATGTGTTCTATGATGATAATTGAGGTACAGCTGAGATTATGTTGCGTTATTGGTACTAAGCAAACCTTACTATCTCAATGGTAATACACTAGTGTTACCAATTAAGTTCGAAAACATAGCATGTAAGTGGAAGCTGGTAATTAATTTATCTCTTCAAAATAAGAATAAACAAAACAAAGATTGTACCTTTGGCGTCCGATTAGCTTTCTGTACTGGTGACACCCCTATCTGTGCTAACTGAGCATCAACTTTCGAATTCCTCATATAGGGCGCATTTCCTTGCTGGGGCATTCCTGGAGGTGTCATTGGCGGTGGTGTCATTGTAGAATTAAGAGGTGACCCAAGAATGGATTGTCCAGAATTAAGAGGTGACCCAAGAATGGATTGTCCAACACCACCAACAACTGACGGCATTCCCATGCCACCCATTTGAGGTTTTGGACCTACTTGTAAAGAATTCATTGTAGGCACCCTAGGTACATGAGGTGGAAGTGAGTTCATATTACCGGGATAAACAGAATTGGGTATTCTATTATTTATACCACCACCTGGTGGCATAATGCTGGGCGATAATGGCGACATTCCACTGTGTGGTGACAGGCCACTATGTGACGAAATGCCACCAGGCGGAGAAATTGACATGCCACTGTGGGGCGACATTGACATTCCACTATTTGGTGGTAAGCCATCATTTAAGTTCAATCCTCCTTGTAAGTTGAGTGAATTAGGAACTACAGGTTTATTCATCATCTGTGGTTTTGAACCCGAGGTGGGTCTCGGTGGCCCGACCTAAATGCAAGAAAGAACGTAGACGCTCTGTTAAGTATCAGGAAAAGAAACTCACACTAGCAAAAACAAAACAATAAAAATTAAAAAATAAAGAAAACATTTTAACCATTAGTATTTCCTCTGTTAAAAATTTCACTGGTACCCATCGTTTGTTACCAAGTATCCGTTCTTTGGATTTCAAGAACAAAGCTACGCCCTAAAATGAAAAGTATTCTACAATTCATAATCCAATAATGCCTTTTAAAAATGTAAATCTCTTATTCAGCTAATGGGTACACAACCACTTGACACCACTAAAACGGCAAATTGAAATACTTGGTTGTATCTTGGTTCCTTGTAGTCCAAACTAAAAATAGATACAAAATAAATAAAATACATGAAATGTATGCATACGCTTCAGATCTCATGGTTCTCCACCTTCCCTAAATAATGTCGCTTGAGTTTGCGCCTAGCTGTTAAGGCGTAAAGAACAAAAGTGAAGTCATAAGTCGTAACCCAAGAAAGTGAAAGAAGAACTAAATCAATCCTTGACTATATTAGTGCTGGATCAGCTATTGCCTAGATAAACGACATGATTATGGTTGACTGGATTGACAAAGTATAATCAAATTTTTGTCTACACAAATTGGATGCTAGTCTGGGATTCATTTAAGTGCCACATCAGGAATGATACAAAAGAACAATCTAAACATTGTAACCGTCATGTCCGTCATCAATGGTGGAAGTATGAAGGTTTTGGACCCTCCATCAACAAGCTATTCAAGACTTGTTTTCGTGAAATGTACATTGGCTCATTTCGTCAAAGAGAATTTGAATATACCGCAAGAGGTAACGTGATGTGGTGATAAAATCGCTCGATGTCTGTGTAATAACCGAAGACAATCCTACAAAACTTTCCTGGCTCCTTGTTAGAGCTGATAATGCAGAAGATTAGGAAGGTGAAATTCCCCTGGACAATGTTGCGAATGTCATGCTTGACGATACTGTTGTTGGCTGAGTTTGTAATGTACTTTACAAATCTGTAATAGGTGTTTGAATTAAAATATACAATTTGTTCTTTTTTTCTTCTTTTGAAAGCAAGTATATGTGCATTTTGTTTAGGGGTTTGGGTTGCGGCTTACACCCGTGCACGGCTTAGATTTTTTTTCAGCTTGTTTGGTGAAGCGAAGAAATAAGGTATTTGAGTCTAAATTACGCAAAATGTTAATCATTTTCATTTATTTTATCTGGGTAGATACTCCAGAACAATAACTCCACTGCAACACGCAAATGGGAATAAAAGTTTAAGTACGATTAGTGTAGGGCTAAAACCGCTAACCTGCAAAACAAAATACGGCCTGTATCGTCCTACAGGCTACATAGTCGATACTGAATTCGAGCCACTAACAAACAAAATTACGAATGTTCATCTCGACTTCAGACAAAAAACACAGCAGCATATTGTGAATGAAAAGTAAAGCAGATCATAATTAGGAGTCAAAAGTAAGGAGGTACTAATTACAGATCCGTAAATTCGAACCGGAGATTAGGAGAAAAATACGCAATTTTCAAATAGTTTAACCAAACGATTATTTGACAACAGCACGTAAATATTCAATAAACGTACAATATATTTCATAAACAAACACAAAAAAATACCCACCATTGATGTCTGATGAAGATTTGGGACTCGCGGCCCCCTTGTTGAGCCAAGCTCGTTTTTTACACTTGGCGGTGAATTCAAATCGTCCGGAATCGATAAGTCAGTTGGGCAATTATCCATGTGCATTGCTTGTGAGGACGGGGGTGAAGGAATCTATACCGAAAAAAATAATAGGGGAATTATGGTCAAAAAAATGTTATGTCTTTTCAAACTCAAAAACCCATACATAATGGTGACAGAAGATAAAAATTTTCTGTAAAACCCTAATATAGCGAACTGTAACGGGGCCTCTGGGTCATATAGTTATATCATATGGCTTGATAAAAGGGCAAATACTAAACATGAAGCAGACATGATCTACTCAGGCGGCATTGTGTGGTCTCACAATAATGACCCAAACATATGTGAAGGGGTACAATAACTGTTCTAAAGGCTCATTTTTTCTGTATTTCGTTGATCATAAGAAAGTTCAAACTCCGCCTGGGGATACCCCAAGCCCAGCTAAAAAAAGGGGGGGTGAGCAACACACCACATTAATACCACTGAGCTATATAAACATCGACAAAAACACAACAAGCAAAAGACCTTGGAAAGGAAGGACCTTCTAGAGGAAGGAGTATGACATGCTGTCGTGAAAACCGAGAGGAAGCTACAACATTGAAGGCCTTTCTGTCGACCAGGAAGATTTTAACCACGGGCACATGAAACATCAATGTAATGTAAGAGACAGGGAAGACAACCCAGGTAGCAGCAGAAAAGCAAAACCACACCTTTGCCCTGTTTGGAGTTTGGGAGACCAAATCGACGCGGTATGGATCGAAACGACTGGTTTCAGGAGAGCTGCTGCAGCTGCTGTACGCCGGACATGAAGGGGGGGTGGTGGCTCCCACTGGGGGTGTGGCAATCATGCTTGGTAATGAGGCACAAATGCCACAGGAGGACCAAGATTAACTACAGATTCTTTCACAATAAAGAAAAATAATATCAAAATAAATATAGCACAGTGCTACGTAGCAACCAATGAATGCAGTGAGGAAACAAAGGAGTTTTTGTCACCAACTGCAAAACAATTTGAGCAAGTTGAATAACAGAGAATTCAGGGTATGAAGAGGTGATGTGAAATGTGTTCCCACACAGGATTTCCAAGGCAACATGGATTTCCCCACGTCATGTCACAGAGGACCAGACTGACCACATATGCATCGCAAAGAAGTTTAAGTCACTACAAGATATCAAGAGAGGTATGGGTATTACGTCTGCTACAGCCATTACCTTGTTACAGCAAAACTAAAGTTGAAGCTGAAAAAGAACTGGAGAAGTCAGGAGAGAAGAAAATCAAAATACAGTGTCAATCTTCTGACGAATGCAAAGATCAAGGAGGAATACAGAGTAACCTTGACCAACTGGTCATAAGTCCCTCCAAGAACTTTACAAGGAGGAGAAAGAGGGCATCTAAACCCAAAGGAGGGCAATAAAGGAAGCAGTAAAAGAAGCATATCAGTAGACCCTTGGCAAAAAAAATTAACAGAAAGACTGGAGATCTGCAGAAACTCACAGGAAGATCCAGGAAAGGAAGGAAAAGAAGATGGCAGTAAACAATAGCCGCATAAGGGCACCAAGGGCTAGTAACTAATGGGAAAATGCAGAAGCAAACAGGGCAGTGAAGAAATGTGTCAGAGCAGATAAAAGGAACTTTGGTAAAGGCCTGACACAGGAGGCAGAGGAAGCACTTCCAACAGAA
This sequence comes from Morbakka virulenta, assembly GCA_003991215.1. Lineage (NCBI taxonomy): Eukaryota > Metazoa > Cnidaria > Cubozoa > Carybdeida > Carukiidae > Morbakka > Morbakka virulenta. Next base: position 103,458 of record RDPX01000540.1, read on the forward strand.
ACAAAACAATACTACAATACCACAAGTGAGTTGGTAGGGAAGGGTATGCCAGCAGGACGACCAGTCGGGGGCAAAGATGACAATATGCCGATGGGAGCTGATGAGATGCTCAATAGATGGGTCGAGCGTTTTTAAAAGAGTTGTTTAACAGACCGGCGCCACCAATTCCACCAGACTAAGGGAGGGTGAGACTGGCCTACCTGCAGACTGCAGAAGACCAACATGAGCAGAGATCAGGGAGGACATAAAAATGCCAGGAATGGGAAGGCGTCAGGCCCAAATGAAATTCCAGTGGAGGCACTCAAAGCAGACCCAAATGTTTAGTGGGTGTGATGTAAAAGTTGTCTGAAAAGACAAATAGAAAGTTGGAAGGGAAACTTATCAAGAAATCAAGAAAGCAGACCTCAGTCATTGCCCAAACCACAGGTGTATCAAACGCCTGTCTGCTCATGCTAATATATTCAACAGAATTATCTTGGAGGGGTTAAAGGCACCTGTGGGCCAAGGGTACGTGACCAGGAACCAGCTATTTGAAGAGACCGGGCATGCACCAACCAAATTCCAACTCTGAGGACAATAACTGCGCAGTCCATTGAGTATAACTCATTACTCTATGTGAACTTCGTGAAGTATGAAGAGGCGTGTAAAAAATGGCCAGAGAAGACACTGTGGAAACTAATGAAGCATTACCGGATTCCAACAAATTTTGTCCGCCTCATCGGAAAGTCTTATTAGGGAATGTCGTGTCGAGTTGTCCATCACAAAGAGTTGAAAGAGAGCTCTGGGGTCGAATCGTAAGAGAGGCAGGGGGTGTTGGCTTTCACCATTTTTGTTTTGGCCATCAACCCGGTTATCAAGACCATTACCAAAGATAAGAAAAGCGGCATCCAGTGAACCCTTGGGGACCTGGATTTTGCTGAGGACCTAGCTCTTCTTTCCCACACCCAGCGACTGATGCAGGAGATCTCAATAGAGCTGGCCAGTTTCCATCCAGGTTGGCTTGAACATCCACTAAGGTATTGAAGGTAAATGTGAACCGACGGTGACGAGCATGACGAGCCAGACTGGGTTAAGCCCTGGAGGAAATGGACTTCTTTTCCTAGCTGGGAAGTGTGGTTGACTTACAAGAAGGGACTGAAGCAGATGTTAAAGCCAGGATCAGCAAAGCGAGAGCAGCATTTCTCCAGCTCAAGAACATCTGGAGCTCCAGAACTATGGGCAGAGCCACCAATATATGTTTGCTAAACTCAAATATGATGTCAGTGCTGCTTTATGGAGCAGAGACACGGAGTCACCAAAACCACCATTAAGAAGATCCACACGCTCGCGAATCAAGTGTCTGCGAAGGATCCTGCATATTTACTGGCCAAAGACAATCATCAACCATGAACTCTGGGAAAGGATGCAACAGTCAGTGGAAGATATTCTGAGGAGACGAGGATGGATACATTTTGCGGAAGGCAGCATCTAACATTACCAGACAGCCCTTGACGTGCAACCTTCAAGAAATGAAGAAGTGAGTAAGCCAAGGAACACGTGGCCAAAAGACTTTGATGCAGACCTTCCGCAGTCTGGTAGAGCTGGACAGGGGACGCTTGAAGAGTCAAGACATGATAAAGCTCTTACATCTACAGATTTCTCAGGTTGTTATTGGGAAAGATTCAAAGACAACATTTTTTGAGAAGGGGGCTGACACATCGGGACTGGTTTAGTGATACCTGTGATGAAGTGAATGCCCTCCTTAATGAAAAGCGGAGAGCCCACAAAAAACTTATCAGCTCTTTATCTTCAAACAAATTACATTTGCCATTACATTTTCGTAAGATAAAAAGGAGTGTTCAGCGGAGGTTGCGCCAAATTAAGAAAATGTGGTGGCCAAATCTGTCTTAAAAAATGCAGTTGGCTTTCAACAGGAAAGATGTGACATGTTCTGACTTGTTACACCAGGCTTTTGGTCAAATACCGTCCTTGATCACATCACTTTTGGCAAACGATGGGACAACCTCACTGAAAACCCCTGATAAATAACGGGGCGCTGGTTTATGCATCTCCAGGATCTCTTTTAAAACCCTTCTGTTATGGATAATACTGCTGTGGATAGTGTTCCTCAGCGAGATTTGCAACACCAGCTAGATATTAATCCATCTTTCACAGAGTGTATTGGAAGCATTAAACAGATTAAGACAAGCAAAGCACTACGCCTTGACGGCATTACAGTTGAATTGCAGGTTTATGGTGGTGTCAACGTTCACAGAGCAGAACACTCTCTGCTGATGTCTGTTTGGAATAGATAAATATAATCCAATAATCCAATTACTGGATTATTGCCATTTTAGTCACTCTGTACAAAGAGAAAGGCAAGAAGTCAATTTGTGATAGCCATCGCGGAATTTCATTGCTTGAAGTTATTGGAAAGCTGTTTGCGAGGCTGCTCTTGAATCAGTTATAGATATGTGATTGCAAGGAGGTTGTTCCTAAATGCCAGTCCGGTTTTCGTGCTGGGTGTGAAACTGCCGACAAGTTTTTCTCCCCCAGACAGCTCATTTCAGATTTAGCACAACTGGTTAAGTATTCAACTTGAGGAGATTCCAAGCCAAGACTCTTGTACGTGAAACTTACAAGAGAGGAAACTCCTGTATGCTAATCTTGTTGCTCAATATGCTGGTGCATGCAGTCAGTTATCGATCGCTTTGCTAATGCATGTACTCGTTTTGGTTTGACAATTAGCATTGATAAAACAAGTTAAATTAAACGTCTGCACCTGAGAGCTTTTTGTGGAACCTGACAATTTTGTTAATGGAAAAAGGTTTCAAGTCGTCAAAGATTTTGCTTACTTGGGCAGTGCTCTTTCAAATGATGGCTCTCTCGATACTGATCAGCAAAGCTTCAGGTTATTTTTGCAAATTAGAAGACAGAGTTGGGTCTGATGGTGATCTTACTCTAAAAACAAACTTTCTGTATAAGAGACCTGTGTTAGCCACTCTTTTGTATGCCTCAAAGACATGGAGTCTGCATCAGTCACAAATGAAGGTGCTTGAGAGATTTCACCATCATTCTCTGGCATATTCTTGGAATCAAGTGAGAGAGCCGGACACAATTGTCTTGTCCAAAGCAAACTAAGGATATCGTCAATGGTGATATGAAGCCAGTTGCGCTGGATTGGCCACTTGATATGAATGGGCGACTTGAAGCTCTCAAAGCAACTGTTCTAATGTGAAATGTCATCTGGGAAAATACGTCAATGTAAGCCATAGAAAAGGTTAAAGAACAATGTTAAGGAGAACCTCACGAATATGAAGATTATTGAAGACAGCTGGGAGGCATTAATTGCTTTTCGTGAGCATTGGATAGGTTTAATCTTTTAAGGTGCCAAGTTGTATGAGGAGAGCAGTGTTTCTCGTGCTAAACTGAGGAGAATCTGCAGGAAGCATGAACTTTTGCCAGTTGATTGTGGCCTTTTTTGGGCTTGTAAGGTGTGTGGTCGGTCTCTGCTGTCTAAGGCAGGACTGGTGAATCATCAGAAGCCTCACCAGACCACTAGACCCAGAATCATTTCTTTTGTGCCCCTTACTGCCACTACGTCTGAATCTTCCATTTCCTTGTGTCCATCCTGCCCCCAAACCTGCAAACCATCTGGTGGTTTCAAGCGACATTTGAAATGCCACGTCTGTCACAAATTGTGCAAGTCCCTTGCAGGCCTCAAGAGCCATACAAGATTACATGGGCGGAAAGAGGAGGTAGAAGAAAGGAGTGAAGGAATGGAATTCGTCTGACAAGACGGTGCAATCATCATGTATTTGAATATGTATTTATGTATATATATATATGCATGTATGTATGTATGTATGTATGTATGTATGTATGTATGTATGTATGTATGTATGTATGTATGTATGTGTATGGTGAGGTGTGGCGATGACAACCATTTACTGGGTTCATGGTTGCGGATAAAGAAAAGGCCTCCAGATATGGGGGTTAGCAGTGAATATGGAAACAAACCGTTCCGGAAAAAAACCACAGGTTGTCCTTTAGCAAGGTATAGCACTCGAACGCAACCCCACGAGGGTCAAGGGTGAAGATATCAACTGTTGGAAGTATGCAGTCAAGATTCAGCATACTGGCGACTCAAAGCTTATCTTAACATCGTTGTTAGTCTTGCCGAGCAGGAATTAACCTGGCTGGAGATTTTTACCACTGAACAACCCTAGCGGCAGTGCTGCTCACCCTAATTATGGGACTTCCAGTGGTTGACATGCCACTGAAAATGAAACCGAATTGATCTAGCAATGTTTAAATGTGAGGTAAATCCGTTGCCAAATAAACTATGAGGAAGTGGGAAAGAGATTAACTCAAAACTAGAAACAACAACATCGCAAAAAAAAGAAAGAAAAAAGCATTCATGCCAGTCGGACCAGTCTTCGAAATTTATACAAGACGGAAAGTGAAGGACACGAGTATTAGCAACCATGAAGAACGATAAAAAACAAAGAAAAGAACTCAATAGCCCAAAGGATAATGAGAGAAGGAATGAAAAAACAAATAAAGTGGTTTCAAGAGCAAATCTAACGAAAATCCAAAGACCTTCACCAAGACGTAAAACGGTTAAAAATAATACACCTCTATTATTATGCTATATGGTTGTGCAACCTAATACGCCCTTGGCGATTCAGTTCAATATTTTGCACATTCCACTACAGATACAATTGTCTAAACCTGCAGTTCCTCTAAAAGTGGGAAATTACTGTTGAAATTACGCTTCATCTACCACGGTCATGAATCAGGATATGTTGTATATGCCTTAATAGTAGCAAATCACAGTGACTCGATGGTTTCCGAATTAGTACTGTTCGATTGGAAAAAAACACCCCTAAATACTGTTGTTTTATAAGTATCAACAATATCTGTTACTCCACGTACTAAATAAACGCGCAATATATATTCAATTATCTTACATTCGGAAAAGACACACTGGCCACACTGTTCAGTATTTCCTTTTCTTCTTTCTCTTTCTTCAGTTGTTCCTGTAATCTGGAAATTAAAAACGAATTGTTTAATGATGCAGTCCCCAAGCAAACAAAAACCCTAACTTTTCAAAATGTAATAAAAGTTTAATGCAAAAGCATCAAAACAAACATGCTGTAATAAATTGTAATGCTACAAGATATGGGTTTCCGTACTGGTATACAAAACATGGTATATCACAATACCACAAATCTCCATAACTGCCAAGAACTTTCTATTGCACAAAATTGCCTAAATGTGCGTATCTCACTATTACTACACAGTCTACACCTGATACCTACAATGGTGTTATTGTATCTTTACTAGTGTAGGATTACACCATCTAACAATTTTTTTCATCTCAAAATACAAGTAAACGCTTTTTCATTACCTTCGTATTTCTTCTTGGTGCTCTATAAGTTTGAGCTCCGAGTCCAGTCGTTTCTTTTTCTGTAGAAACAATTACATCGTATTAACAACATGGAAATTATCAAAGCAGACAAAAATTGCCTTTTCGCAACGTTATCATTTGCCTGATGAATCGAATTGATCCGCCAAAGTTTCATCTCGACTCTCTCAACATTAAATTTAATGAAATTACGAAAATATTGATGGGCGTTTAAAATCTTTGATTTCCGTACCAATAAATTTACACCTTAGCAATAATAAATTTCAGTAACACGCGCGTTAAACACAGGGTCTCAAATATACAGAAAAGAAACAACCACTTGCTAAAAATCCTCTTGGAGTGCCCGGAGGGTGGGGTGGGGGATGGCACTCATGGCCAGTAAACGACTTGTGCCTTCATCTGGGTATTCCCAGATAATGAAACGTATATATTTATTAGCATCCACGTTTGCAAACTGTTCTCTAACGTTGCAGAAATATCGGGATATTTTGTTAAAACTTTACCCTACATTGGGGTATTTCACCAATATTTTGTTTTGTGTTAAGGCGTTCTAAAGACTCCCTTTCATAAATCAAGTGACACTAATTCATGTCCAGTTTTAGCCACACATTGTCGACACACGGGTTTTGTCGACAATGAATGGGTCTGGTGACGGACGTGCTGTAGGTTATATATATTATTGGTGAATGGGCTTTTCCTATCATTCAGTCCTTTCTCTCAGATCATAAAATGCGTCCCAAACTTGATGGAATTACATCTGAGTATTCCATTACCGCTGGCGTTCCTCACAGCTCTAATCTTGGTCCACCTCTCTTCCTTCTTTACATAAAAGTGATCGCCCTGCTAATTTGCTTCAGTTTATTAACATCCACAAGGTAACTAAGGAGGAAAAAGTCAAAGCTGTGGAAAATTTTGAATCTGACCTTTAGGCTATCTGTAAATGGGGTATGGGAGGACGACCTGTTTCCTCTAATGCGGCAAAAATGCAACTCATCCCATTCAATAAAAATCTGAATCTTCATCTCCCCCTAATATTTATGTATATTACATCTGTTGGTAATTCTGCCTCTAAAAATATTGGTTCTTTGAATCGTGCTAGAAAGCACCTTCCACCTGAGGTCTTTTGTACCTCCATAAAATCTACAATCTTTACTTGCATTATTGTTGTTATCTGGATTGGTGTCCCTTCATCTTATCTGGATCGAGTTCAGAGTTCACGCCAAAATCTTGCTACTGCTCGTCAACATTTATCTTTTCGATGAAATATGCCTTGTCTTAATCTTTTACATAGGTATTACCATGACATTTGTTCTGATAAGCTTTCTCCGCTGGTACAAATTCAGTTTGTTGCATCCCTCGTGATTCATTAGTCTCGACCCCTTCATCCTTTTGGAGTTGTTGCACCCCGTTGTAATAAATCTTTCTATGAATGAAGTTTCTTTAATCCGACATCTACGTTGTGGAACTCTTTGGCTTCTGAATGACTGAATGATTTCCTCCATCGTGTGAAAAACGTTTTTTAAGTCTAAAGTCAACTCTTTCTCTTCGGGGCGTTTTTCTGTCATTTCTTCACAGTTCCGGACACTGAGTGACTGTGTTTTTATGCTTTAAATGATTACCAATCACAACCTTCCTCCCTTCCAAAAAACCAACAAAACCCCTCACACTTTAGGATAATGAAGGAATTAATATTTTATCAAAACCAAATTTTAATAAAGTGACGAAATTTGTACCTAGACGAAAGTTAAATCTAAGACTCATCCAACGACGATTTCAGAACACACAAGTGCACGAAGATATTAGGAAAACATTTGCACGGATAAAAGGGACAAAACGTTTCGCATATCAAAATGTGTACATAGATAAATACATATAGATATTACCTCCGCTTCAAGTTCCCTGTCATACTTAGCAGCCTGCAAAAGGGTCAAAACACGAAAACGTAAGAGTCAGAAAACTCCAGTGTAATAAATGTAATAACTGTTTCCAATAAAGTGTGGCTCTAATACCCGTTATAGAACTGTTAACCCGTTATAGAACTGTAATACCCGTTATAGAACTGTAATACCCGTTATAGAACTGTAATAACTGTTTCCAATAAATTGTGGCTCTAATACCTGTTATAAATAGCTTTCACAAAAATGGGTTATCTAAATGGTAAATGGTAAGCATAGATAAAGAGGCTCCTGATGCGTAAAAATGAAGACTGAAATATCAAGCAAGATACCGTCTTCTATGATAATTGGCACAGCAATGGATTATTAATAGTAAGCAGCGGGATAATAAGTTGAGATGTATGATATGTATTGGGCACTGATCTATAACACGTTTGCGAGGAAGAGTGATGATAAGAACTTTAAAACATCAAATGAAGTTGGAGGATCTCTACTACGTGTCGCATATTATTTAAACGAAGTTGGATAGGACTGTTTTGATCCTAAAAGAATGGATGGAAACATTCTTAACTTATTATTTTCATCTTAACAGTAGTCTTTAGGAACTCCTGTGAATAAAAAAGATAACACAACCACCAAGACACAATCTTTTTACAAAATAATGATGTGCACCCATGAAAATCTGTACCCTTTTTTCAAAGGAAAATTATATTAATTAACAAATCATTTCCCCAAACCGAGGCAGTTCTGAAAGGTGCCCTTTACTACAGCTATAAAGCAACAACTTTTCTAAAATGGTATGGCTTGAACAAATGAAAACAATCTTTCGTAACATCACGCCAAGTCAACAGACACTACTGCTATAAAGTAGCGTCTCGTGCGGTACACTACAGGCGATCCCTATTATAACCAAGTATCTGTTCCTCGATTTTTCCAAATTTCCATCTTGGTATTATACTTGAGCATCTAGCCTACCTCTGTTCCGTTTTCCAACTAAATTAGCTTTCATAACTTTCTTCTCCAGTGTGACGTAAAGGTGTATGCGGCGAGAATATGGCAAGCTCTTGTTTCTTTACTTACTAAAGAACTCGCACAGTTTGAATTGACAAGTGATTCCTTGCACTCTTATTATTTTAACCTTGTGCTGTTATTAATTACTCTGCTCATTGGATTTTCGTATTGTCATGCCCAAAATGCACTGGTCACCACTGGAACAACTTTCTATCTGTCTGTCTGTCTATCTATCTACCTATCCGTCTATCTATCTATGTACCTATCTATCTATCTATCTATCTATCTATCTATCTATCTATCTATCTATCTATCTATCTTTCTATCTGTAAACGCAACGGGATGGGCAGGAGTGAAAAACCAGTGCAGGGATACAAAATATGTTGGGTTCAATCAAAAATATTTGCATTAGACTATTTCAAAATTAGTTCGCCTGGATCTTGCTAGCCATAACCATTTTTATTCAAAGCTATTTTTCAACCTGTATCATTAACTTCCAAACAAAATATTTAGGCAGTTTGTTGTTTTACTTTTCTTTCGTTCTTTTGTTGTTGTTGTTGTTGTTGTTGTTAAGAATAATACAGGACATAAATGGACTGAGTGTGAAGAGCACTTACAAGTTCAGCGGCCTTCCTTTCCTTTTCCTTCTCCTCCTTTATTCGCCTGATTTCTTTTTCTCTTTCTTTCTCCTTTTCACTGTTTAGTTAACAAAAACAAAGATCCCATATAAAAGGCAAGTCAATCTTACATAAAGCAAGTAATTGCTTCTGCATTCTAATCCACGTCTTGACTTTAGTTATAGCTAAACTAGGGTCACTATATAAGTATGTGGTACTACCAACTGCAACAAAGCCTCGCTAACAGTAATCATTCCTCTTATCGCATGCCACATATATTGCTAAAGTTGGGCCACTTAATAATTACGGGGTACTGAAAGCCTGCTTCTGCATTGTTTTAATTTCAAAATAACCAAATATTGTTTATTGTGGCAAATGGCGGAGTTTTTTTACCGCAAAACGTGTAGTAATCAATAACACTGGTCAACACAATTTAGGCAAAGTCTGTTTTTAGGCAATTCTGGGATGCTGATTACGAAAATCGTATTTATTTTTTTTGGTTAGTTCTAGCTTTTCTGATATGCGATATACCTCAAAGGTGAACATTTCTGTAACTTGCCTTATTCTGCAAACATGTTAAACGTTTCCGCAGATTTGAATATCATGTGCACTTGGCTTCACGCGCAGAAAATGTTTCATAACACAGCAGATCATAGCCAGGTCATATAAGTCTTTTGTCTGGTATCTGGTATTCGTGTTAATTTGTACGGTAGACAACAGAAAGTCTACAACAGCCTTTGTACCAAAAGCGTATTATGCATATTTTGAAATAAAGGCAGCAGACCAAGACAAACCATGGGCTCCTCATGTTGTTTGCAAGACATGTGTAGAACGGTTGAGACAATGGACAAGTGGAATCAGACGGTAATGGGATTTGGGATACTAATGGTTTGGAGGGAGCTTACAAACCATGTTGACGACTGTTACTTCTGTTCAATAAATGTGACAGGGGTAAATAAAAAGAAGCGAAAATATTTGAGGTTTTCCGTCAGCAATTTTACCAGTAGCTCATAGTGCTGATATTCCTATTCCTGAGTTTAATAAGTTGCCTGATCTCTCTAATGATGAACATTCAGACAAGGAGCAACATGATTACCAAGAACGTACTGATGTTGATGTTGTTGTTCTTGTTGATGATGATGAGGAGAAGAAGAAGGAGGAGGAGGAGGGGGAGGACTTTGCATGCTCTGTCATACCAGTACTATTTGATCAACAGATTCTGAGTAACTTGATAAGGGACCTTAGTTTATCCAAGGAATCTTCTGAAATATTGGCATCGAGGCTAAAAGATCGGAATCTTTAACAGCATGGTACTAAAATCTTTTTATTTTTACAGAATACGTGATAAAGAGTTTGTGGCGTTTTTTGACGATCAACTTCACTTTGTTTTCTATAAAGATATTAGTGGTGTACTGATGAAATTAGTGTTACGGAATACTCTCCTGCTGATTGAAGCTTATTTATTGACAGTTCGAAAAGAAGCCAGAAATGTGTTCTTTTGCACATTAATAATGTTTATGGCTCAATACCGATTGGTCATTCCCTTAAAGAAAAATATGATGTAATAAAATTTTTATTGCAGCATATCAAATATAACAACCACCAATGGGTGATACATGTGGATTTAAAGATAGTGAACTTCTTGATTGGGCAACAAAGTGGTTACACGAAGTACCCATGCGTTCTTTATTATTGGGACAGTAGAGATAAAGCAAACCACTGGACTAAAAAGTACTGGCCAATAAGAGATTGACTTGATGTTGGGGAAAAGAATGTTATTGTTGGGCAATTGGCACCACGTGATAAAAGTGTTTCCTCCTCTGCAAATAAAACTAGGGCTTATAAAACAATTTGCTGAAGCACTGGATAAAGGTGGTGATTGCTCTCGGTATATTTGTAGGAGTTTCTTAAGCCTAAGTAATTAAAAGTTAAAAGCTGGTATACTTGATGGACTCGACAGTTGATGAGGGATAAAACATTTTGTGACTCTATGAATGAAGTGGAGTTAGCTGAATGGTTATCATTTGTAGAGGTTGTTAAAAACTATCTTGGAAACTATATTCTGACAACTACTAAAAAATTGTAAACAACATGCTTGAAAAGTTCAGGATTCTTGGTGTCAACATGTGCATCAAAGTACGTTTTCTTCACAGCCACCCGGATCGATTTCCGGAAAACCTCCGTGATGTTAGCGATGAACAAGGCGAGCGATACCACCAAGATAAAAAGACAATGGAGGAGAGATAGCAAGGAAGATTGGGCATAAAAATGATGGCAGATTATTGCTGGAATTTTTAAACGTGACGTGCTGGATTCAGAACATTCAAGAAAATCTCGAAAACGCAAATTTTTACCACATTAAATACAATATTTTGGACACTAAATTTTTTAAATGATGAACTCACAAAGACAAAGAAACCCAACAGCGTGAATGGTTTATCTAGCCAGGCTAGATGCACCTCGCCCCGTAGTGATGTTGTGGTGAACCATGCACGTCACGACGGTCAGCCTGTTACTGGCAAAACTAGGAGATACTCAAGAGAGGACAACAGGGCCATCTAGGAATGTTACTATGCCAGTCAGCCTAGTCTGATTGGATATAGACAGAGAATGCATAGAGCATGGAGAGAAATGGATCAGTTTGAGATAGGTGAACAGAGAATGGCTGATGAAGTGAGAAATATCCTAAAGCGAAAGTAGTTTACGGAATAGGAACTTGATGAGATCAGGGAAAGTGTGTTGCAAAAAAGGGAGCGAACAGATGAGAATATTAGGGAGAATGAAAGGGATGAAGACCATATTGTCGAGACACCACCAGGAAATGAAGACCAAAATGAACCAGAAGGAGAGCCAACACCGAAAATAGTAAGAGAACCAACGTCTGAGACAGAGAAAGATCTGATAGAGAGAATCATAAGTGAACGTAATCAACCAGCTAGTGATCAACCAAGACTGAGAACCCTTAGACATATCGAAAGGAGCAAGATCTTGAGTGAAGTCAAACAGATTGATAAGGTACTGGATTGTGTAGGGATAAACAACATCACTGAGTTGAATGACACCATCATGGCTTGTGCGAAAATCATTACGCATAAGTTGACAAAGAACGTAGACCAGAGACAGTCTAAGAGAGTGCCGAGGTGGAAAACACGGCTGCAGAAGAAAATGAAAGACATAAGGGCAGATTTAAGTAGAGTTGTCAAAAGTAAAGGTAGAGATTATGACGATCCTATAAGAATGAGGCTAGAGAAAAAATACAGGATTAAAAACAAAGGATATGATGTGGTAATTGAAGAGTTAAAACAAAACATAAGAGCGGTAAGCCAGAAGATAAAGAGATACACGGAAAGAGTAGAACAGTACAACCAGAACAGAAAGTTTGTCAACAACCAGAAACGGTTTTATCAGGATCTACAAGGAGATGGAAACAGCACCGGCGGAGAGGCACCAGATAAGGAAGAATCTAGAGTGTTTTGGCAAGGAATATGGAGTGAAGAGACCAAACATAACACCAATGCGGAATGGATAAAGAGAGTACAAGATGAACTGAAGCATGTGGAAAGACAAGGAGATCTGAATATCACTGAGAATGATGTTAAGAAGATGATAGGAAAAGTACCCAACTGGAAGTCTCCGGGCCCTGATGGAGTACAGGGATTTTGGATAAAGAACTTGACGAGTCTGCATAAGCTGAT
>RDPX01000540.1:165386-181517 GCA_003991215.1 Morbakka virulenta
GATTTGACCATAGAGGACAAAGAGAAGAAAAAGATCTGGATATGTGACATGGCGTGCCCTAAGCAACGGAACATTGTAAACACGCGTCTGGAAAAGATGGCTAAGTATAGACAGTTGGTGTTTGAAATGAGAGAAAGACGACCTGACTACGATATTAAGGTTGTACCTGTGATAATTGGCGCCCTTGGAGGTGGTATAAAACAAGTGACGAAAGACATAAAAAACATTTTTGAAAACGAAGAACTTTTGCTCAGGACAGTTGCGGAAATGCAAAAAACAATATTAATAGATAGCGAAACAATAATTCGAAAGGTGTTTTCAGGACTAATACAAGATATTGATTGATATAAATAAGCACGTTATGAATAGGATTTTGTTTATTTAGTTTTAGATTTTTTAAATTTTTTTTTTATTACACAATCAGATTCGAAATTTCCCTAGTATTAAATGCTAGTCTCCAAAGAAAGATTGATCAGGTATGCCATCAGTTGTGAAATAGCAGTACCACTGTCTCGTATTAACAGTGCTGGCAAGTTATCAACTCCGGATGCTTTGCTTTTATTTATGCGCTTCAGATGGTTTTCTACGGTTACTTTGGGAACGTATTTGAATTTGAACGTTGCTGTTGTTCGGAGACGTGCTATATTTGGTAAGTGCCATACACATTCTTTCAGTGGTAACGACTTAGCATGATTTTGAAATGTTCGAAAAAAAATTGCAGAACCGTTGAGCTTTGCTAGGGTTGTTGTTGTCTTCATCGTTCGGACTAGCGATAAACGGGACTGACAATGCTGATTTTGCGTTAACGTTGGTGGGTCTAATGCTTTTAATGCACTTCCAAAATTTCTGAGGTTTGTTGGAATTTTCCAGCAAGAGAGTTTGATGGAATTTTGCTCTAGTTTTTCGTATATGATGAGCGTATTTATTTCTAAGTTTTTTTACATGATTTCCATGCTTCAGATGTTTTCACATTGTCAGCTTTCCGCTTTAACTTATCTCTTTTATTTTTTATTTGTGCAATAGCACGTGTTAGCCATGGGCAATTTCGGCTTTAAATTTGTTTTTCGTGGAGTGGTACGTGTTTATCATAAATGTTAAATAAAAGTTTTTCTTAATATCCATGCATCTTTTGCATTTTTTAATGAATATCATGAGGTCCAATATATTTCGTGCAGTTCCGTGCAAAAATAACTTTTCGTTGGTGCTTTGAAAAATTAGCTTTTCTCACGCAACAAATCATATTACGGTCTGAAATTCCCATTGATATGACTTTACGTTTTTGCAATCTTTGAGTCGTTATCCGTAGCAATAACATCAAGTAATGATTCGGTGTTTTCTGTTATTCTGGTTAGCTTTGTTATTGACTGCTTCAACCCATTTATCGTTGATGTTGTTTTAATTTCATGTTCACTTTTATTTAAGACGTTTATATCTCCCACGAGGATAATGTCAGTTTTGCTGTCAGTTGATGATTTTTCTAACATTTCTTTAAAACATGTATTGAAGTCCCGTGGTAAATAATAATTTCCATTATGCATAACAACCAACTTTTTGCTTTGTTTGGAAATACCTCAATCCAAATACAATCTATTTTGTCGTGTTCTAGATCTAATCTCCTTCTCCAAGTAATTCTGTCAGTTATGTATACTCCCACGCCTTCTCCATTTCCAGTTGGTCAGTCACGTCTTACAAACTTGTACCCTGGAATTTCATATAAACCATCCACTGCATCATAATTTTCAGAATTGATATGCGTTTCTGACAGTGTAAGGAAAATCTGTGTTTTTGTGCTCGTTGAGGAAAAGTGTGTAATATGTAATACCCGTTATTTATTTAACAAACTAGTGAGATTTCAAAGTGAATAAACAGTTTCCCAATAATGGCATCATCTTAGCCAATGTTTTCTTTAAGATGAGGTATCAAGAAAAAGTATAAAACTTATTCTTTCTGATTCTAATAGTTTTTCTAGTAATGTAACATCGTCCTTAACTTTTCTTGATTGAATGCCGCAATGGCTCCTGTGCACCTTAAATGTATCTTACGGATTAGTAAAATAATTGTTATGTTAATGTTGACGTTTTTACATTACAGGTTTTTATCAGATCTCAATCTGTGTGTCGCAAAGGTTCCTGAGTACCTTAAACGTAGCTTTAAGCTCTTTTATCAGATCTTAATTGCTTTCACAGGTGGCACGTCTGTGTTTCCACATAATTTAGTCAAATATGTTTTATTATAAAAGGTTTTAATTCCTACCAATACCTCTAAAGGTTTATGCTTCCTCTTCTTTATTAATTGGCGTCCATTTTAATTATTCAATAAAAAAATTCAATTCAAGCAATTTTCCGTGTGAATTCTTTTTTTATATATATACCGCTTGACTGCATTAGTAGCTTCAAAAGAGGTCATATCAAATTACAAGCCCCATCCATAATTACATTTCAATTTTAATAAATTATTTAAAAAGTACTATTGCATCAGGACGTATAAAATAACATCTAAATATCTAAAATCTGTAACAATCTAATAGTTGTATTAATATGTTCTAATATAATTCCTTAAAATAGTATATCAACTATAAGGGGTATCAGAAAAGTCCTTGCTCTTTTTTCTACGAAGGTCACAACAGGCAAATTAGCTTGCCAGGCATGTGTAGGTCTACTAAAATTGTTCACACAGATACATCTTGAGAAGTCTTGATTTTTTAAATTTTCCTTGTCAACATTCCTGATATCGTTACCATTAAACTTAAAGCTCTAAACCTGTTTGTATAGTCAGCCCCCCTCTTTCTCACTCATTTACACGTAGACAGAACTGACAAAGAATTAGGTCTACTTTGTTAACGAAATATATAAACTATGTTCAGCTATTATCATAAAAAATAATGGTGCATACCTGTATGCTTTGGTGTAGTCGAAGTCTTGTTTATTATGCGTTGGTTGCAGGAAGTCACATTCTATCACTCCAATGACGCCCACTCCCAAAATATTTGCCTAAAAATGTGGGATTTTTAAGAGTTAAGTGAAAAACACCTAAACAAAACACTGTCTAATGTACAATTAACACTCGAAAAACCTACACCAACACCCAAATAAAGATTTTCCTCTCTAAATTTCCATTTTCAGAAATGGGTACATGGGGCAAGGGTACTCAGGGGAACTTATGGGTTGTACCAGTGCGAGACTAGTCCAGGGGAAACGGTGAGATTTAGTAGCCTGCCAGTAATCCACCCTGGTAACAGCTACCTTGTGGTAACCGGGAAATGAAGCCATAGCTAGAGTTTGAGAGCCCGAAACCTGGCATCAGTGGATGAGCTCCCAATAAGGCGGTGCGTGTTGAGGTCCAACAATTCTGGAAAGGTCCTGGTCCTCACCAATCGCTCACCCAGGCATTAGGTTAGAAATGCATTCGCTGCCTTGCAAGCGTGTCTTGGCTGACCAAAGGCTAACCAAACCGCTTTTAAGTGTGGCCAGCGTCTGCAGGGGCATGCGACCATAGACACCTTCTCAATCAAAATAAAAGTTGATCAATCAACATATCAAGTCGGTCGAGGCCCGGGTTAACAACGACTGGCGCCGTTACAATCGATCAACAAGGTCTCATTTCAAACCCCAATACTATTGGCCAAGGTAGGAGATGAGGTAGAAGAGTAACAAGAAAAAAAGAAAACCACGGACAAGAGCATTTTAAATAGGGATACTGATCGTAGATACCATGACCAGAAAAGGAAGCTCGCTCGCTGATGTGACGGCAACATGAAATATCGATATCCTAAGTGTTCAAGAGAGGTGTAATGGGAGCAAAGCACGGCTTATGGAAGACTAGTGCAAAATATTCTACAGCGATAAAAGCAATCGGTGGAATGGAGTTGGCATAGTGCTGAAAGAACAGTACGTTGAAAGTGATTAAGACGTAGAGAGTCTCAAATCCGATGATGGCTATCAAAGTGGAAGTAGACCGCGTCATCATAAATATCATCAGTGGGTATGGACCACAAGCAGATGCGTACTGGACAAAAAAGAAGAGTTCTGAAGGGATTTTGACACCACTATAGCACAAGTGCCAAGAAAGAATCCTTATTGGAGCTGATTTCAATGGCCCATAACATGGATTAATGCCTAGAAAGAACACAACGAACGCCTAATTTGCATTGCGTAACCTCATGGAAAAGTAGAGAGGAGGACAGAGGAATTTTCAATGCGTTTTTGCGGATCTAGAGACGGCACACGTTACGATTCCTAGGGAAGAGCTATGGCATTGCAAGAGGTGTCAAATACCAAACATCAAACATCAGGTATCTATCAGTGGTACGACATATTAGCATGTAATTGGCTTACTGTAACAGTCATGCATTGCAACAAGAATACATGAATTTTTATGTCGTACAAATGGCCAGTGGGGAACACCAATAGCACAAGAAACTGCAGTTTATTATCTCCACTGTTGCAGATACAGAACAAATTACATGATAGTTTAATGCTTACACTGGAAGGAAGTAATGATTTGCACAGGGCACGGTGATTAGTTATGCAGCCTGAAATAGTAAATAAATAGAGGGGCTACTGAATTTTTTTACTGAATAATTTTGTGTAAGCAACCCTAAATGTTGAATACCAAATTTGAGATGGAAACAACCATCGTAATGAGAAGTGGGGGAAGAAGCACATTAAGGGATTAAGGTTGTCTCAGTTAAGAATTTGGTCCCGCAACACCAGACACTGGTAGGAAATCTGCATGTATACCAGAATAAGCTAACCACAAGTAGTAAAGGGTACAAAGGGATTAAATGGCAGAGACTAAAACAAAACGAAAATAAATGTTAGCAAAATCTAGTAAGAGCACTGTGTCGGGCAAGATGCAGCTATCACCTGCACTTCCCAGGACGTTCTGAGTACCAGAGTACCATACCAGGCAGTGGAGTACGCAGAAAATCGGTTTCGAACAAGTCACAGCATCTGCGAGGCTCCAGAGCAATGGGACCCAACAGAATCAAAATCTGAATACAGACCCAAACAGCGAGACCAGAAAAGCAGGAAGAATGGCTATATTCGGAGCACAATTAAGTCTCTACAAACATACTATAAGAAATATAAGAAGCATAAGAACGGCCAAGTACGATATAAAATTATCAATGGGTAAAATGAGAAGAAATAGAGACAGCGGATGCAGTCTATGTAAAAAATTGGGAAGGTGGACAACAAGATCCAAGCTTAGGTTCAGAAATAAGGTGAAAGGCGTATTTTCAAGATGTACTTTACATCAAATGCGCAAGAAAAGTGGTCCAAAAGTGGAAGAAAAAGTGAAATATCACCCGAAAAAAAGGGTAGAGATGAAACCATGGATCCAAACCAAATGCCCATCACAACCTATACAACCTATGATAATACTTCCTAAGAACCTTTTGTTGCAAAAAGAATCCCTTATGATCAAGTGCCAAAATGAGATGATAAGGATATCACAATTGAATACACTCTTGAGGGGAAAATACCAAGTACCAGGAAGAGCGTAAAGAAAAAGAGGAGAAGAAAAGCATGATTAAAAGGCCAGATCACGGGCGGTATGGCAGTAAACTACAGGAAAATAGAAACGGCTTTCCCTAGGCTAGAAGTTGTGATAACCAACACCGGTACATGAATAGTACGGAGTCAAAACGGTGAGTGAAGGTGAGTAGTCTAATTGTAGGCGAGTGCAGGTTTTAAGTCAGTTAATGACGAAAAAGGAGTAGGAAATGTCAGTAAGGGCATTAGAACATTGCGGACGACCATGAAGTCTTAGCAAGGATGAGAGGAAAAGATTAAAACAATGACTACACTAGACGAGGGGTTGAATGTTAGGGAAGGTATCATCAGTAAAACCCCAAAGTTACCAGCATCCTCCGACGGCAAGAATCAGTTTTGTAGTTTTTGTAAAAAGTAAACATGTGTGAATATTATAGATCTAACTGAGATATTCCAATGAAAACCTTTTTGACAGTGAGATTTCTTTGAGAAAAAGGAATGCAGGGTACTATGTAATGCCACTATTAATGTGAAAAAAAGCTTAAACCCAAGAGGCCACAGGTGTTCTGGCGGCAGCGGCTTCATGCCAACAAATGATCCAACAAATAAACATGTGTAATACGTTTGGGGTCCCAGAAAATCCAAGACTTATTTGGTTTCGGCAGAGTGCTTGAAGTCCATTATACTGTAGATTAGCGGAAAAGGAGTCTCCCTATTCTCACAGCCTATAGGAGAAAGTATTCCTTAGCAGGTATGACCTAACGAGCTGAATAACCAAAACAGGTTCAACAATGGCCATGTTTACAATCCTAAATAGAGTACTACGCATCGCTGGACCATACATTTTAAAAAACTATTACAGCCCGGTTTAAGGTATGTAAGAATAGAAACCATGACTTCATGACAAAGAAGTGCACTCGTTATCAAATGGAATAAATTGACTGAGTTTGTCAATCACTTTTTGGCAAAACAAGGACGAAAACTGCCTAATCTGTAAGCCAATAGAAAATATGACAAAGGGATTCCTTGGGTCCATGTATTCTGTCCAATATTTCAACTGTTAAAATAGCATCGCCACGCTGTCAGCTTCTACATAGCGGTGGAGAAACACATTGCAGCTTTTAAAGAAGTGAAAGAGGCTGCTGGATTAAGTGTAGTTGTTTGAACTGAGTTAAAAAGACCTACTGTTTTACAGGGTTGAAAAAAATAATAGGTTTGGTTATTGCAGAAGTACCAATTAGTAAGATGAATACCAAAAAGTTACATTTGTTATATAAGTCAAAAAGGAGGTTTCAATGGGGTAATTTTTGACATATTTCTGAAAAACTCTTTTTTCGTGGTTATATAAGAGCAGTTGGTTTTACTTATAACTGGTAATATGATAAAGTAATTGGTAACATTGTTGCAGATCGCTGCAGGTAAAAAGCAAAGTCGTTGGGGGGAGGGACTACCACAAAACAGAATTAAATTTGGTTACAACGGTGGTATGAGTAACGTAGTATTGACAGCTGACGGCTGCTACAGTGTCTTCTACTGTGATATCTGACGTCTCGCATCTAAAGCGGAATGAACAAGGATTCTTGGTGTCATCAATGTTTTTAATCATTATTCTTAACAAATTATAGTTATAATTATGTGGAGTCATGGTTTAATGGTTAGTGCAGTTGCACAATAACCAAGAGGTTCCGGGTTCGATTCTCCGAGCGGACGAGGAGAGTGCTTGGTTGGCGTCAGGAAGGGCATCCGGCCATCCGGCACTCTTCATTGCCAAAACAAAGTCCTTTTGAGAACACCGTCTGAGCCTCAATTACTGAGGGAAAATGACGTTAAAACAACAACAACAAAATAAAAAAATCTTAACAAAATATAAGAAAAGAGGCGTATTGGTAGGGTTTGATGCAAATGGCAGTGATTATATTTTCAGTTATCTCAGAAACGCAAATGATGATCAAGTATTTAAAGCAGTATCTCAAGATTTGTGGAAATCTCGGGGGGGGGGGGGGCAAATGACCAACTGAAGCAATATCAGCATCAACTAGGCTAGGACTAGGCTCATGGTTGCAAGTTGGAGATTAAGTAAACGTGAAACATCAGTATGGTTCAAAACTAAAAAAAAGCAGTAAACTATCCGGTTGCAATTGTTACTGTCTGAATCCCTCATTTTCTAGAAAGGCTCGATTACATATTGGCGAAATGGTCAACCGATATTAAAAATGTAGTTTCAGAAAACTGGTCCAATAGACTTCTTCTTTTTCTTCTTCTTTTTCTGCTGACATTTCCCTTTTTAGGGGTCGTCATAGCAAATGTGGCTTCTCCACCGTATGCGGTCCTGTGCGTCCTCCCTCGTGANTTTTTTATTGTCTTTCCATCTGTGTTGTGGTCTCCCTCGTCTTCTTTTCCCTGGTAGCTCCATTTGCATGCACTTCCTTCCTACATACTGCTCATCTCTTCTTTCCACATGTCCAAACCACCTCCGTCGGTACTCCTGCAGCTTCTTGGAGGCTTCCGCTACGCCCAAGTCTCGTCTGACGCTTTCATTCCTGATCTTCTCTCTACTGGTTACAACCTTCGCCCAGCGTAGCATTCGCATCTCTGCCACATTGAAGCAGCTTTCTTGGCGTTTGGTGAGAGGAACTGTTTCCATCCCGTACATCATTGCCGGTCGAACCAATGTCTTGTACACCTTGCCCTTTAGTTTGAATGGCACATGTTTGTTGCCTAAAACACCAGTCGCTTTTCCCCAGTTGTTCCAGCCAGCTTGAATTCATTTCTTCACTTCCTTGTCACTCCCTCCATCACTTCGGATCGTTAAACCAAGGTACTTGAATTCATCAACTTCGGGTACATCCACCCCAGCGATCTTGATTGGCGGTAGGTTTGCCGTCCTGTTGATGCACATATGCTCAGTTTTTGTTCCGCTGATTTTCAACCCTCTTCTTTCTAATCTATCTCTCCAGTTCTCCAGCTCGCTTTCTCTGCCTCATCCTTTCCTTCATTTACCAATACCACATCATCTGCGAACATCATATTTTGGGGGCTTTCTCTTCTCACATCCGCTGTCAGTTCGTCCATTACTATGGCAAATAGCAATGGGCTCAGTGCCGAACCCTGGTGTAAGCCTACTTTGACGTGGAATGGTTGTCACTCCCACTGATGTACGTACCACGGTCTCGCATCCCTCATACATCTCCTGGATCGCTCTCACATACTGTTTGCTCATTCCATTGCTTCGTAGGCAGTGCCACAATTCTGCTCTGGGTATTCTTCATTTTACTCAGCGCCTTCTTCACTTCTTCTTTTCCAATTCTTGGTACATCCCGCTCCTGTGCTTGTGCTGCTTCTTCCCTCTCTTCCCTGGAGTTTTCCTCGTTCATCAGCTTTTCAAAGTACCCTTTCCATCTGTTCAAAATCTCTTCTTCATCATCTAGGACTCTTCCATCTTCATCCTTCATTATCTTGACCTGTTGAATGTCCTTGGATGACTTGTCCATCTGCTTCGCTATTCTGAAAATCTTCCTTTGTCCATTTGCAGTGCCCAAGTTACCGTACATTTCTTCGCATGCCACCTGTTTAGCCCTAGACACAGCAGCTTTAGCCTCTCGCTTTGCTTCCAGGTACTCTGCTTTCCTTCTGTCACTCCTGTCTTTGTCCCAAGCTTTGTAGTTTTCCTTCTTCTTCTTGACAGCTTCCTGAACTTCCTCTGACCACCAACACGTTTCTTTATCTCTTTTCTTTCCCCATGAGCTCTTTCCCAATACTGCTTCTGCTATGCTTCGAACGGTTTCGGCTGTTCTTGTCCAGTTCACAGGTAGTTTCTCCCCTCCTAACTCTTCTTGTACCTCTGACACAAACTGCGCCTCCAATTCCTTGTCTTGTAGCTTCCACCACCTTATCCTAGCTGGTTTTTTACACGTTCTCTTCACAACCGTCATCAGCTTCAAGGTGAACACCACAGGTCGATGCTGAGTTGTTACACATTCGCCAGGTAGTACTTTACAATAGATTACTTCCTTCAGATGACATATTCTATAAAGAATGTAGTCGATCTGGGTGATGGAGTTCCCACTGCAATATGTTGCCTTTTACTGGTCTGCTTTCTGGAAGAAAGTATTTGCTATTGCGAGGTCAAACCTGGTTGCCAGGTCTATGATGGTATTGCCCTATTGCACTATTCCTTCTCCCAAACCCATGCCTGCCCATTGCTCTTTCATCGCCTGCATTTCCCTCGCCCACACGTCCTTTTAGGTCTCCTCCTACAAACAACCGGTCTTGTGTCGGTAGCTGGGTGATCGTTTCATCAGAACTCCTCTTTTTCAGCCTCCTCACATTCCACCTGCGGGGTGTACGCATTCACCACACAGAAGTTTTCGCCATTAACTTCCAACCTCAAGTACATCAGCCTATCAGATATCCTCTCCACTGCTACCACTCCTGGTACCCGTCTTTCCTCCAAGATGATGCCCACTCCGTTTCGTGTTGTGCTTGAACCATGATAGTAGACTTTGTAGCCTCCTCCAAGTTGTCTAGCTTTAGATCCCTTCCATCTAGTCTCCTGTATCCATGGCACCTGTATTTTTCTTCTTTCCATCATATCTGCTACCTCTCGGGCTGTTCCTGTCAGACTCCCCACGTTCAGCGATCCCTTTGATCCTTATTCCTGGCTCATCTTCCAGCAGCTCTCTTTCCTCCTCTCCGCTTTCTTCTTGGTTGGCCAGTAGTATAGTTTTCATTACCTCGCTGGTTGCCCGAGGAAAAGGTGGTCGTTGTTGACCCGAGCCGCGACCGATCCGGTATGAAATTTGTTTGTCTTGTTATTCGCATTAATGGATTTGGCTGTGTTTCTACGGCCGGATGCCCTTCCTGACGCCAACCACGTTTACCGCTGTGTGCCTAGCCTTTGGTCAAAGGACCTGCTCACAAGGCAGTGAGTGGCCATCCCTGGCCGGTGGCCTCATTAGCGAAGCTCCTACGCCCAAGGATGCACCATCCCCACTCGGGCAGGATGGGCCAACAAATTATGAAGGGTCCGTTACCCAGGTAGGGGTGGCTGACTGGGTGCCACGCCTTGCCAAAGGGCGACCCGGAGACTGTGCAGGGCAGGGTTGACCATTCCCTGAGGTCCAAATTGAACCCGCATACCCAAACTAGCCTGGCAAAATAATTGGAAAGAATAAAAGCTGGCTGTAGGGAAGCATCACTGATTACAAAAGTGCGAGTTCAAATTGGTAACTGACAAAGCACTGACTTTCATTTATAAGATTTTCAATGGATCTGTATCATACAGAGGTGATGTACAAAGTGCTTCCCTTGCCTTCAGTAAAAACAAATGCTTCCCAAACACATTTAAAATACGTCGAAAATGTAAAAAATATCCATGTTACTGCCGCATTGGTTCGTTGGCACGCGCCATCTCTACACAATAACTTCAGCCTTGGTCGGAAATTTGACAGCAACGATGGTATTCTTCTATTAAACTACTCTGCCAGCAACTAAAAACTGTATTCTTATCAAATATTTAGAGAAACCCATTGTAATTGAGATAAAACAAAATAAGAAACTAACTAGACTTGATTATCAATATAAACCTTGTACCTTGAGCTGGTGTCCAACACGTACATATGGCTTGATTAACCGATTTCTGTGGTACATCATAATTCCATAGTGATTTTTATTCTGACTGAAACCAAACACAATCTTTACTGGTTTTGTCTATTTTCAGTTAAGTAGAACAACAAATAAACAAAAAGGGAAAAAAAAGTACAGCATTTTTTTTATCAAACTAATTTGACCAATAACATAATTTTCCAAAGAGTAACTGCGTTAGTAAAATGATTTGCCATTTCCTCCACATTTTTCTTGAGGTTCTTATTTTTACAGTTTCATGCACTTAGTAGTTTTGTGGTTTGCATGGTTTTCAAGAATAACTAGCTTTGGCAAGAAACAATAATGCAAACATACAACTGATGTGCATACACGCGAGACAAGGCCTTATTAGTAGGCGTAGAATATTCAACTTGTTCTGAAGCGTATATAGTAATTCCTATATTTATACTACATTGTAGCATTTCAAATTTCATTGTAATTTTGGATTAGTATCGTTTATTTTACGCTACAATTAAGTTTCAGGAAAGGTTCTGTCGTTTGAATGTTTCCGGTAATGTCGGGATGTCTTGGAGATCACTTTTAATTAATAATTTTTAATGAATTACATAAGGAGTTAAAGTACACATCCCAAACCTTGAACCATTCAACGACAAAAAAGCATATATCACGACATTATCAGTACATTAAAATGTTTTTTGTAAAGGGAAGCATGGTCAATGGAACAGCGGTGAAAGTTTAAATATTAAGTAACGACTGAACCCTCTTAATCTGGAAAGAAGTAAAACGTACCAATTGGATCGTCAGGGTGAAAGCCTGACCCTTATTCTTTTTCAATCCTACGGGCAGATACGCTCCTGTGTTAGCTGCAACATTGGACACTTCACGGACACTGATAAGTTGCATATTCAACTGTATCACTAATCCCTGTACTCTGTCGGCAGTCACTGCTATGTCTCCGTAAACTACCTACCCGCTTCACCACCACCCATCCCGCTAACCGGTCTTTTACAACATAACAACATACATGGGTAGTTTTGAATCTTTGAAGGATTGTAGCATTCGCTTCTGTATGAGGGCCTTCTGTGGTGCCTTATATAAGAACCGGCGTTCCACGTAGCGTTACTAAAAAATTACGAACCACTAATTTTAACTTTGTTTCTCTACCACCTACATCAAAGGACAAGCACACAACATCGCCATACAAGACAACCGATTTGGGGGCAGCATCGTATATTTGGGTTTTGTTTTTATCCAGACGCTCTTTCCGGTACAAAAGTAGTAGTTGTTGTCCAAAAGACCTCCAAGGCCATGGAATATTATGCGAGTTTGCAATTCACAGGGGCTTCTCCTGTGGGTGTTCTTTTAGTTGCAGCTTTCAACCGATTTAAGTTCTTTAGTGGCCATCTTACCGGTTGCCAGAAGTACTACATAACTTGATTATAAAATAATTTGTCCTATGGCCAAAGTTGTGACGATAGTAGCAACACTTTTCAGCATCTCCTGGTCCTTGCCGTTACCTACTGCGCACATTAAAATTCCCATCACCATAGTCCAAGTCAAACAGTGGGTTATTCTTGCCACAACATCAATTCTCCTAATATTACGTTAATCCTTGGAATACTATTGTCAATTTGTAATTCTAAGTATTCACCATGCCAGGGAATCCTGACAGTGTTTTCATCCTTTCAAACCAGGGTCATTAGAAGACCAAATTATGGAGTAGTGGTGCAGGGATAAACAATTTTCAACAGAGTACATTACAGTGGAAGTTGTAGGAAGTGACACAAGCATATTATCGGAGTCGGGTGAATACCTAGGGTATCTTTGAAAAACAAGTATCCTACTATTAAAATTCAAGAAATAACGGTCACATTAAAGTCCCACAATTGAGTCATGCAGTAAAATATATCTGAATGCTACACAGTTTATATTTGACGGCGGTTATTAGACCTACTTCATTTGTCCCATGACAGAATGTTGCTTGAATCAAAACTGTTACGTCCTGCCATCGCTGACAATACCAAGCTGAAGGTAGCTGCTAATAATATTTTCCATTCATGAGTCATTACTGAAATGCAATGATACAATCTTTCTGTGTATATGTCATAAATCCATATGTTTTAACTTGCCCCACAGCTTGTTCCTGCTAAAGTCTGAATAAATGGAGTAAATCTACAAAAATATGGGCTTTTCGTTAATCATTTTGAGTATTCTCAGAGATTGTGTTATATTTATTTAATTTTGTATATGTATCTTGATATCGTACAGAGGATTCGGGCAAATACACTCATTTTAATAAAACGCTTTTTACAAAATTTGACCCAACTAGCCCATTCTCACCAACCTTCTGGATGTGAGCAGTAATGGGAAACAGGGAAGCGAAAGGAAAGTTTTCTTTCATTGATACAAATAGCAAAAAATAAAAATAAAATAGCGGACATGGTTACCCAGCTCTAATGTTATGATTTTGCACCAAACCAAATACATGGTAGAATACAAAAGCTACAATAAAAAGTGGCTAAGTAGCACTGAAATAATCCCAAGGGTCTATAACAAAAAGGATCTCCCCATGAAGTAGTCCAAATGTTAAAGTGGGCGAAGGTTAGGGGGGCCTCGCAGAAAAGTAACAGCTGCGTTGTATTTCTTACTAATTTTACCTTACATTATATTTTAGTGTATGAAATTCAACTATTTGAAATGGTAAGTAATATCAAGATAAACCAAAAAGCAACAAACGTAATTTCGGGTTGATTTTCATAACGAGTGATAAAACAAGATATATAAAATTATCATAGTAATCTGAATAACGAAAAAGTACGCCGAAAGTAACAAGTACCACTGAAAATATACCGAAAAGGATACTGATCCAGCTGGTCTGTACGCATCCACTTCAGTTTTACTTAAACTCTTCGCAATTACACAGGTTTTTACTTTCTTCCCACGTAATATTATTTGCATTTTTGGTTTTAGATACAATATTGAGCAATATGCCTTCAGGAGGAAAGAGCAGAAAATTATTTCAAAGAATAAAATCATTGACAACTTCTACCCAATTACTTAACGTTTAGTTACTAAAGTTTATATTCAATTTTCAACCATGTATTGACATCCACTACGTCTTTCATTTCCTTTTCTCCCTTCTCTCTTTTCTTCCTTCTCTTTTAACTCATTTCCATCGTTTTCTCTCTACTTTGCTTCCTCCTTCCCAGCCATAACGTACAGATATTTTTATTTCCCTAAATACCTCCATTTCTTCATTCTCTTTCTTTCTGCCTCGTCGTGGGTTTTTACTTTGTCCGAAGGTTCTGCCTGATTGTTGAATAAAAAACTAAGAACTAAGATTAAAACCTCTCAAGTATGGCTAAAAATCTGACCCTGTTTTACGACGTCATACAAAATATGGAAGGGAAATAATGCGATGAAATCTGTTGTTTGTGTTCAGAAGTCACAAACGGCTAGGTTTAACAGCAATATGTAAGGGTGCCGAGTACCAGCCCTTTACACACCTCCTATTCTATTATGATTGCGATACTTTTTGTTCCCCAAGCAATCTTATAACAGAAACTGCCTAATGGAAACAAATGTATCTGCTGCTGTAATGTCTAAGTCATTAACACCGGTGTCGATGCGGCTATTCCATTCAGAACGGAATGATGGTTCACAGTTCTCAGGTAAATCTCACCATCAATACTGGTGGTACCTTCATGTTTTGATCCATACGTTTGTTTCGTATATCTATACCAAATTACCAAATTACTGGTGGCTGGTTTATTATATTCTTCAGCTCCAAATGATGGTGCAATAAGAGCTAACATAATAATCGAGAAAGAATGTAATTTCAAGTAATATAGGCAGGGCTTTAACAGCGCCAAACTTTTGGAAAGCATACATGCTGGCTGATAAGATAAGAGTAAAAACTTCATCAATAAAAAAAGTCAACTTGATCATTTCCGATTTTTAGCAATATTGTGTTAATGAAAATACATTATACTAAACTAGATATAAAATTCATTAAAATGTATAACAGTTTTGCTAAACTTACTCTTTCCACTAAATTCCAACAAAATAAACATCTCACACATGAAGTAGCATTGTTCCATAAATTATGCGCAACAAAACGAAAAACAATGTAAAACAAATATAAATAAATAAAACAGGTCATTAACACGCACACGTCAAAAACGACTTTCACACCAAACCAGAGCCCACTTTCCACAAAAAATTCAGGTCACATGTACATGCCTGCACATAGCGTATACAAGCGCAAAATAGTGTTGAACAAACTGGTAAAACAAGCAACTGATTTAATGAAATAAAATTTTTCTTTTAAATACGCGTTTCCCTAATTCTATGATGTAATCTAAGCCCCCCTTTTTTTAAAACGAGACTCGTATGGACAGATATTAAAGATTGCGGCAGTAGCTCCTTAAAAAAGTAAACAAACTACTTGATTGTGAGTTGTATTTAAGAAGTTAGAAATATTACAAACCTTTTAGTTGGTTGTTTAACACTCCACAATCTACTGTTTCTAGATACCTGGTCACTTGGTCCAATTTTGTTTACCTTAAACTTGGTGCCATTCCAATTTGGTCTAATTTGGAACAACTTCAGAGAAACATGCCAAAAAGTTTTAAAGAAACTTATCCAACTACAAAAGTGATAATAGATTGTACTGAGTTATATTGCCAAAAACCTTTAAGTCTTACTATTTAAAGTAGCTTATTTTCACACTATAAGCATCATGTTACATACAAAGGATTAGTTGGTATAGCTCCATCAGGTGCAATATCATTTGTCAGCGAGTTATTTAATGGATCTATCTCTGATGTCGAAATAGGCAAACGCTCAGGATTTTTGCAAAAGGAACTATGGGAAAATGGTGATTCTGTAATGGCAGATCGGGGATTTACGATAAAAGATTTACTACAACCTATGGGTGTATCCCTTAATATTCCAGCCTTTCTCAGTGGTAGAAGTCAGCTTTGTCATGAAGAAGTTATAGAAAGTCAGACAATTGCAGCTGTAAGAATTC
>RDPX01000540.1:182786-205127 GCA_003991215.1 Morbakka virulenta
TGAAGCAGAGACTGAAATTCCGTCTGTAGATAATTTACGTCGATCTACACGTATCAAACGGAAACTTCAGATGTATGGATTTGAGAATGATTCATGATCTCCTGACTGAGAGAGAATGTTATGAAAATTTGTTGATATTTACATATTCTTTTGTTTATTTTCTAGGTCTATACACACTATTTACAACTAAACAATTTACTATGGTTTTGTGTTGAATAAAGCCTTTGTTCTGGTCTAACTACTTCGCATTCTTACAACAAAGCTTTTCCTAGTTAAGTATCTTCCAAATAGTTTTCCTTGGATTGGTTTTTTTAATGAAGTATATCACGTAGTAAAAGTGAAGTATAATGCATTAAAAAGGGAAATTATTCTGCAGAAATCAGAAAGTAAGTCGACTCACACCAGTTTATTAGTGGTTTAAATCAACAAGTTCTTTGCAATTTTGTATTTTGTTTATCGTTTGAGCATCCATACAGAGTTCTTCGCATTGCAAAAAAGGAAATAAAGTTTTTCTACCGTGCTGTTCATTGCTGTAATTGTAAATCCTGACACAAGCAGGATTGGAAAATCGCAGGTAATATGATAAAACCATTGCCTTATTATACCTTGATTCAGTGGGTTGGATTTTGCAAAGCTTATTTTATTTGTTCTTTTAATATCAGATAAACAATCGGCTGGTTTCAACTAAACATGGAAGTTGTAAACGAAACGAGAGAAAAAAAAAGAGAGAAAGAGAGAGAAAAAGAGAAAGAGAGAGAGAGAGAGAGAGAGAGAGAGAGAGAGAGAGAGAGAGAGAGAGAGAGAGAGAGAGAGAGAGAGAGAGACACACACACACACACACACACAGAAAGAGAGAGAAGATATGGGATAGATAGATAGATAGATAGATAGATAGATAGATAGATAGATAGATAGATAAATAGATAGATAGATAGATAAATAGATAGATAGATAGATAGATAGATAGATAGATAGATAGATAGATAGATAGGTAGGTAGGTAGGTAGGTAGGTAGGTAGGTAGGTAGAAAGATAGATACAAAGATGGAGAAATGGATGGAGAAATGGATGGAGGGATGGGTGGATGGATAGATGGATGGATGAATGGATAGATGGGTGGAGAGATGGGTGGATATATCGATCGATGGACCGACATTTATAAACACAAACTTTATAACACACTATAATAAAGAAAAATTAATAAAAATTAATGCATTTAATGCAAAATGTTTAGGGTGAGTTTTTACCCTTTTTTAAAAATTGGTGGAACACGGCGTATCAATTGATGTGGCATTTTTATTTCAAATTGTGAAAATTGAAAATTGGAAATTGTGTTAAAGAGTCTCTTTTGATAAATTGAATTAACAAATTTCTCATGAAAACCTCCTTTTTGCGTGTGGTATTAAACCGTTTCACCTTGAAAGAACGCAACCTTTTAACAAGCGCTCTTGCTTTTCTTAATGTGAATCTTGAAACGAGTCTTCCTTGCATAAGCATCCCCTTGCGTTGGCCAATTCTTCTTGTAATATTTCAGCACTTTCCTGATCCTCTGTGTGCAATACATACAGTGCTGGGATAAACAAACGGACTTCAAGTTTTCGGTTGCCAGTGATCTGGGCCTCGACAAAGTTGTTTTCATGGTGCTGGACGAAATAACCCTGGACCCTTTATAGTTCAACTGGTAAATACCCGTTTAATGTTCTACCAGTTTTACAACCACCTAGTGTATAGTTGTCACAATTCAAGGCTTCTTACGGATGATCCTTCTTGACAAAAATCATCCTATTCGGGCTGGGTGTCCAATTGACTTTGTAAATATGATGTGAACCGATTGCTGCATTGAATTGCACCTTTTGTATTCCATGGTGAAACTACGGTGGTAACAACAACCGTCGAATAAACCGGAGCCATGGAACACGTAGGTCGCAATGCGATTTAAGAGACAGGAAAAGGGCAAAGTACCGCCAAACACGACGTATGGAAACTAACACCATTTATCGTTTTCAAATGGCCCTAAAGTGAAGCCAATTATCGTTTTTAAATGGGCCTAAAGTTAAGCCATTTATCTTTTCCAAAGGGGCTTAACGCGAGACTGCCAGATTGAATAATGAGTTGGGGAGCCGATGGATTGTAGCATTATCTACCATGGTTGGATAGACAGTAATCTAAGGACGCAGTACAACCACACCATTTTGAACTCCTTTCGTCTAGCACATGAGTCTTGGCCTGAGGCAGCTATGAGTCTCATCGAACTAATGGTATTGGCTGGCTTAAAGTGGCTTTGAAGAGCCAATCACACCAAGGGGCTGTACAAAGAAAGCACAAGGGTCAAATGTTTCGTGGAACAATCCAATTAAGACGGGGATTGGCGAAAATTATGACGCAAAGCTTCGACTACTGGATATTACCATGCCACCGCAACAATCAATTGTAAAATTGTTTTTCAGTGCATAGGCTGGCGTTGATACAGAAATTGTTCGAAGTCCTTTGTAGGGTGTGGTCTGAGGCACCTCCCTAATCCATCCCCTGAAAAGGGGGTCAACCATGCCAAGCCGGTCTGGAGGCGTTTAATTGGCAGTTATTACCTTGTGTAAATCAGACATAAATCCGTTCCAACCTTTCCTTCCAGGAAAGAGGGAAAAAATACAGGCAAAAAATACAGGCACATCGATCCTTCTGAGGTAAAGGACAAGATTGAGCTGTAATTGTTCACTTTGAATTCGTATCCTATGTTTGTGACGACTGATGATTTAACTTGATCTCTCTTCATATTTTCGTTGGTTTATCGTGTGTTTTCGTTTTGCCTCCTTCATACTGAGGTAGCGATTTTGTCAATTCGTCTAAAAATCCAAATGGTTTCCTCATAAAAACGGGGTTTTTTTCAAATGACCAAACCTTTAAATCAAGGCTCCTTTAAATCAGTGACTCTAGTTGAGCACCCACTTCAAAATGAGTGCCTCAGGCGCTCTTTCAAGCAGTACGTTAAAAAATAATAATCTTCTTTAGTCACTACCCTGCATATTAGTGCTCTTTCGTCTTGAATCCTGATAGGCCAGAAAAGTTAACCTATTAGTTTCTAAAAAACACGTTCGACAAACTACAAAAAATTACAAAAAATGTTCAAAATATATCAAACGGGCATATAATTTTAGCATTAAGACCCAGATAAAGATAGGCAAGATCCAGCTAGAGATATTCTTTTTGTTAAAAGCAAAACGAAAAAACAAACACGAATCCATATCCATACTATCATACTATCGTATGGCAATGTGTGCATGGGCCAATTTAATACACTGTTTTTGCTGCAAAATGTAAGTATCAAGTTGACACGATACTGCAAAAAATTTGCACATTCATACGTTACAAAAAATAAATAACGACAACAGTACCCAGTATACGAAGACACAGGTTTACGTTCAAATTGTGTTTCGGTTGTCTCTAAAGGTCTAATGAAAAAAATACTTTCTCCGACTAAGAATTCCAATTTCCAAAAACTAGTAAATCGACTCCATGAAATACTCAGATCAGCACTTTTTTTCGGTATTCAACATCCCAGACAATAAGGAAATATTAAAATTACACCATGTTCAGGGCCTATGACCTTTGTGTAATCTCCACCACAAAAACGTCGACTTTTAAAAGTTAATAAGCAGCAATAAAACCTTTACTGTCATACTGGTGACAAGAAACATCTGTTTCATATCCCAGCATGTTTCTTTTAAAAGCACAAGGAACAAAAACCAGTTGAAAAAAATGAAAAGGATACTAAACATTTTTGCATCCCAGATAACAATTGGTACGACAATGGTTTCTGACTGGATTGAAGCTAAGTAAGTCTGTGACAAAAACCCAAGACTCCATGTGTCTGGTCTCTTTGTGAAAACGAGGGCATCTTTTCCAAGTCGCATGGAACCTGATTTAAAACCATTACCATAATGACCAACTGGCTGGTGTCCTTTAATTGCCACCTATAACATGCGCAAGAGATATTATATTAAAGTGGAATACTCGAGAAACCCGCTGCTGCAAAACATGCAAGTACATTTCAACCTGACACAGCCTGGAACTATTCGCCTCTTGGAAGTGTTCAATTTCCTTCAAGTTTGGACGAAAATTTTTCCAAGAGAACAACTTTATAATCATGTCTATATTACATATTTCATATTAATTTTATTGGGCACATATAATATTCTTTTCACAACATGCATAAATTCTATATAGCATGCATTCACAACTTTTGAATGTTACTTGGAACTACATTCATTTGTTTCTTGGCTTCAATACACAGTTTCCATTGTACAAAGGTATTCTGCTCCGATAAAAACGGGCAATTGAAAACGGTCAATTTCTTTATTTATAAAGAAATTGACCAAACATAAGGTGTATTTTCGGTTTTTTACCTTGTGTCTTCATACAGTTACTTTTAACAATAATTCAATGGCGCTTTGTTATTTATTTTCTGCATTTCGTATTTTCTTCGCCTTCAGCCTCCATTTTAACAAATGGCTAATTGACAAGTCTATTCCATTCTGATGTATATGCATTTTCTTTTGCTTTCTGACCATCGCAAGTAAATCATACGCCTGTTAAATTTTCATTTCCCAGCAGAAGTAAATACAATTTTAAAAGTTACTGTAATAATTGGGATATAATGTTAAAGACATTCATGATGACTTTTGCAAAAACAATCCTGGATCATTCAATTGATGTCATCTCCGTGATACATACCAAACGGAAGAGCAAGGTCTGTGCCTAACAGCATATTGAAGAACACAACGGGAAATTACAGAATACCTGAGGTGAGTGGTGGTGAAAAGCTGTAACTTTAAATCACTTGGCTCAAGTGGTATTCATTTTGTACTAAACCTGCACGCTAAAATAATAGAAACTTTACAAGCACTTCAAGCTTTTCTTTTATTTAAATTGAAGTTTAAATACTTTCATTTCACCCAAGAAAAAGAAGAAAACAGTCTTGTTAGATAATTTCACTGGTATTTTCGTGAGCCTTGCAACTTCGCTGTGACCTGATACAAAGTACCCAATACCCTCTCCGATGAGAATAACCTTGTAATACCCGTTGGTCACGGCATGATATTTCTTCGTGATGTTCGCCAGGGCAGCACAAGCAAGTGTTCTACTGCCTACATCATATTCAGCTGAAACAAAGCTAAAATTTTAGGCAGACCGAGTAAGATGACAGGGCAACCGTAACGGTCCCAATAGCCAACTCCACAGTACTAAATTAAACAGGCTGAGGAAATCTAAGTGATGGCAGACAATGCCCTAAACGTCCGCATGGATTATTTTGAGGCCAAGACAAACGATAATCGTAACTGGGTGACCGGAAATCAGTGCATGAAACACAATGGGAAGACATTAGTCACTTGCAAATCAGTAACCAGGACTGAAACTCGGAGCAAAAAGACCCTTTTAAGTAGGAAAACATAAACAACTTACCATGAAAATGGACAGACTCCACTTTTCCATGGTTAAAATCAGTGAAACTAGATGGGCAAAGCTAGGAAAATTAATTTTAAAGATTGTAAGGTGGCTTTGTTTTCTGGAGTCGAAGGAGACAACGACAGTTATCAGAAGGGAGTAAGTTTCCTCCACTCTAAACATACCCCTGGTGCCTTGGTCGAATTAGAACCAGTTTTGAAAAGGCATAAAAAAGTGCTATTTCAGTCAAGAAGGTAACGATAGTAGATGGGAAATTACCCATATTGTGTTAAAGGATCAAACAACCGTTGTATCGCATCCAGGAGGAGCAAGTAATGACCGCCGTAAAGTGACGGTAATGATGTTGGGCTGGGTGTATCCTGCCATGCCTGGAGAAATATCCTGATATATATATATATAGATAAATATATATAGATAATATCCTGATGACAGATATCCTGATGGCAGGAATATTCTCATGGTATTTCTGCCATCTGATGATATTTCTTCAAAGTGTCATATAAATCATAGAAAATATCACTGATGGAGTAAGTGTGGAAATGACTGAAAAGTGGAGGGTTTAAGCTGGGGGATCGAAACCAATCGAGAGCTATTGAGAAGTCCCTAAACTCTTAAATGGATCAGGAGAACTAAGTCAAGTCAAACACCTCAAGCGGCCAAATCCAATTTTACGTATGTACCAAGTCCCATATTAAAAAACAGGAAACTCAGGTCAAAAACAACCTGTGGGCAATTCATGTCGTACGACAGAACCCATATTTGACGGGGAAATGCCGAACAGGGTTCCATTCTTCTGCCCAAAACCTTGTTAATGCAGACATAGTGGTTTTCTAAATTATCAACTCAGTTTCTGAGTCAAAACAAGGTCAGTAAAAAAAATCCATCGAAAACATAAAATATTTGTTAGCTTTGCAATTATAAAGGTCTGATAAAGGACTAAACAAAATCACTCCTCCCGCCTACCAGCGATAAAAGAATGCTAAGCGTTAGTATATACAAATACCAATAACAAAATGAAAAATTGCATACCTTTTCGCAAAATCCAAAACTAGAAGGAAAAAACACACCCTAATTAATAACTGGAGAAATTGTCTTATTACAAAATACAAATAATGGCACATTCATCAAGTGTACTCTGTTAACAAAATTCTATTCATCAATCATTTACCTTTTAGACAATTATTCCTGTCCACGGTCTCTTACTTTTTCAATCAAAAAAACGCCAGCTGCAACATTTTAATTAATTCTTTTTACCAAAAATTGAACTACATAGTTCTTGTTTGTGTAAAAAAACGCTGCTTTGATCTTGTATTTCTTTTGGCTGTTTACTTATTCCCTGGGTTTACCAATTCTCATCATTAGGTTCTTCTTGCCGTTTTCTTTTGGTTGTTTATTTCCCTTGGTTGCACTGTTTAGTTGTTCTCTGGATGAATCTTTCAAGGTAGCATTATGTTATAGTGCCGTAAAGATGCCAAGTATAATTATGACTTGGCCCCTTTTTGACATGTCGCTCTCTTGAATAGGGCTGTGAAAATGCTGTATTGTGTATTTCAGGCAATGGTTTATACATGTTGGTTTTCTGTAAGCATTTACCACATGGCATAAGGTAAAAAGTACTAGAAATAAGGTGGTGATTTTCTCTTCTTTTCCTTGTCTTCCTGTCCAAATCTTCAAGCTCGTTTTCTTTCCATTAAATGAAACCCGCTCCATACCGGAAAATCCTTCGTGTTTTACGCAGACAATACCTTTCTTAAGATTCGTGCAGTACCTAATAGAGCCGTCTTTTGTACTACCCCCAAGTTTACATTCTCGTCACATTCTTTAAGGAAACCTATACATTTCTTACTAGCTACGCTCAGAGCCCCTATGACCACAGGTACCACCTTGACTTTTTTAAGTTCCCAAAGCCTGGCTATTTCGTCTTTTAGCTGCTGATATTTCTCAATTTTTTCGAGTTCTTTCTCTTGTACCCTCGTGCCCTCAGGGATGGCTATATCAATTATTATGGCTTCCTCAATTATTATGGCTTCCTTTGCTACTTTGTTGATTAAGACTATATATTATTATTTGAGTAAAATAGCTACAATGAGCCCAAGTATAAAATAACCATCAAATTTTGTTAGGTACAAATGACATTATCATACAACATATAGTCTAATCAAATTTCTTCCCCTTGGATAAGTCCCGAGACCAGTATCTAAGAACTTTTATCATGGAATTATGTTCCGAAGTAATTCAAACAAACACTCTATCACCACAATGGTCAAAAGCAGCCACCATCCTGATCCACAAAAATGGTGATCCAAGCTTCCCCGAAAACTTGCGACCAATTACCTTGGAACCTGTAAGTTTGAAAATATTTACTTCGTTTCTTCGTAACAGAGTGTTTACCTTCTTGATCAATAATAGATACATCGAAAGGGCTTTACTCCTGGTATGAGTGGGGCATTCGAGCACATTGCAGAAAAGAGTCATATAATCCATCACTCCAGAAAGTTCCAAAAATGCTTGACAGTAACGCTAATCGATCTAAAAAATGCGTTCGGTGAAGTCCACCTTTCGTTGATTCAAAGTGTTTAACGCTATCATCACATACCTGACGAAATTAATAATCTTCAAACATTGTATGGTGACTTTCGTTTGTACATTATTACGAACGATTTCTGCACCGAATACATTCCGGTTAAAAAAGGTGTACTGCAAGGGGCTTCATTCTCGCCGTTAATCTTCAATTTAATCGTCAATATCTTTTTACAGTGTTTCAAGGACGATAAATATACCAACTTTGGTTACCGTGCCATCAAAGGATTCCTTCCACGTAATTGGTTCCAATTTGCAGATGATGCAGTTGCAGTCACCTCATTGGAAGGAGAAAACCAAATTCTTCTGAACTTCTTCAGCAAATGATGGAAATGGTAAAAAAGGACAAAAAAACCCGTCAAAATGTTACGTATTCGGTATCTGTAAAATGGGTACATTGTCAGTTCAATATACAAATACAAACCAAAGCTCTACTTAGTCAACAACCTTGTACCACAAGTCGAGATTGATCATCATTTTATCTATCTGGGTCGACACTTTGACCTCAAAATGACGGTTGAAATGCACAAAATTTAAATAACAAAAATCGTGACTGAACACCTCGAAATCATCGANACAAAAAAACCCGTCAAAATGTTACGTATTCGGTATCTGTAAAATGGGTACATTGTCAGTTCAATATACAAATACAAACCAAAGCTCTACTTAGTCAACAACCTTGTACCACAAGTCGAGATTGATCATCATTTTATCTATCTGGGTCGACACTTTGACCTCAAAATGACGGTTGAAATGCACAAAATTTAAATAACAAAAATCGTGACTGAACACCTCGAAATCATCGATCGACTACCACTTCATCCGAAAAACAAGTTGATGCTGTACCAGCAGTGGACATTATCGAAAATCAACAGGCAACTGACAGTCTCCAAAATTTCGAACAAGTGGGTTAGAACAACATCAACAAACTCGTATCGTGGTACATCAGACTATGGCTCGAAATACCCATCAATGCTACCCTGTGTGTCACCACCCAATGAAATCGAGAATTTGGTCTTGGGCTGATATTATCATCTACTAGACATACTCAGTGCCAGATGACATTTTGAAACAAAATTAGCAGTTGGCATAACGAGAATATTCGTAAAATCCACAAAGCCACAGCTGCGGTAAATGTTCAATATAATCAATTCAAAAAAACTCGTGAAGCTTTGAAGCAAATTCACCTGTCGGGCGAGCACTACTTAATCAAAGACTTGAAACCACACAAAGTTTAGTGATTAAATCTATATGGAAGTATGCCGACAGTAAATTCATCAATCAATGGTCCAACATCATTAGCCACCTCCCAAGGAACATCTTTAGTTTTGTCGTCCGTTACCTGAACAATACGCTTGCAAATGCTACTAATGCAGTCAAATGGGGAATAAGCAACGATTCCACCTGCAGATTTTGTGATCACCAGCAAACCCTCGGCCATGCCATCGGTGGATGTCAATCTGCATTAGACGTGCTTAGATACAACTGGAGACACAACTCAATCCTTCTCCACGTTTATAAATGCGTTACATCTCAAGGTTTACAAGCGAATGTTGATATTGACGGTTATCCCAACCCGTCTATAATAACAGGTGAGACCCAAAGGCCAGATCTTGTTATACTGAAAGGTGACAAGTTACTAATGTTAGAACTTACAGCTGGGTTTGAAACCAATATAGAAAGTAACTTCGACCGTAAAAGTCAACGCTACGAAAAGTTGTTATCCAAATTATCAAGAAGATTTAGAGTGTATTATGTACACATGAGCCTCGGAACTCTAGGTGTGTTTGGAAAAAATAGCTTGATTGTTTCAAAGCTAAAGTCCCTCGATCGTAATGACGAAACTATTAAATTTATCATCAAAAGATCAATAAACGTTTGTGTACGGACATCATACTTTATTTTCTGTATGAGAAACAAAGAATGTATAAATCCAGAATTATTAATCTGGTAACCAGCTGATACATAGTCTCTAAGTGATATGCCCAAATGGAAAGTATCACCATACAGTATGTACCACAACTAGGCTTCACTGTGCCATTTCTAGTCTTTCTGTTTCCAGTCCTTTACATCCAGTGACAGCTCAGTTGTTTTGCAACCTGTATTGTAAATTTTGTAGATCGTTAACTGACAAATAAAATCATGTGAAGTTTTAAAAAATAAATTATTAATATTTTCATCATTACCATTAGTAGTATTATTATTATTCACTTGGTCACAATAGAGGACGGACGCTTGTTAGAAAGCTCGCCAGAGATTTTAGTTTAAGATGTAATAATCCGTTGTAACTGCCGCCATTGATGCTGTAAATCACTACACCTTGACAATGTCTACGATTGTCAGTCTAAAACTTGTCAAAGAAATTAGCTGCCAGATGAGAAAAGTTTGTCTCTCATTCCATATATCATGCATCCTACACCTATAGCCTCTTACCAGTTTTCCATAATCATTTACAAGCTTACTCAAAAAATAACACTCCATCACTGCTACATTCAGACTTTTCGAATATCCAGTTGTGGCAGTAGTAGGATAACGACCGGGCCCACGCTCCTCCATGGGACACCTGACGAGCGATACACTTTTATTATTAGTTCCAATCCCTTTTACGTTGCTACCTAAACCATTGCTTTGATTCATCTTAGTCTAATTTATTAGAGGTTATTCTTTGTAGTTAGTAAGTTCCCAACTGGTATTTTTATTTATGACAGCATCACCAGAAGGACTGCCCTCCAACGCTAAAGAGCCCTCTGTACCCATGAGACACGCCCCTGCCGGACGCCAAACCGGTATTTCATGGTCTCGGAAAGTGCTGTCAAGCGCTACACCTCGCTTGAGGATGAGATGGAGGTAATTATGGCAAAAAATAACAAAAATTATAGGAAGTGCTGACATTTAAGAAAGTTTTTGGCAGTGTTCACATACCATCGATGTAAAAGATGTAGGGCATTATGTTTCCGAGACGTTCATAAATATCAAAGAATCTCTGTATGCCAGGCCTATATATAGAGTTAATCCCCTTCAGGATCTGCTAAAGAGTTTGAAATCCAGTCGGGAGTGAAGCAAGGACACATTTTGTCATTTCTCCTTCACTGTGTTAATAAACTTTGTTATGATGGGACCAATGGAGAATCCAGATTTTGGTATCCCATGGCAAAACAGCAGCAAGCTGATTGATCCAGCCTTTAACGACGACATCGTCCCGAAGTGAACAAAGTCTATAAAACAAAGGTCATCTCCCTCCAGGTTAAACTTCAGTGATATGCTTCAACAGTGATGACCATTGCCATATATGCGTGCGCGACATGTAAGACCGCAAAGAAAATCTTAAAGAAGCTAGACGTGTTCAATCAACGTAAACTACGTCGAATTTTAGACATAGGGTGGAGAGATTAAATAACGAACGATCTAGTTCTAGAACAAGACAGGAGCACTTAACAGCAAATAGTGGCTGGCTGAAAGACGCTGGAAGCTGGTATGGCACATTCACCGCCTACCGCGAGATAGTCCTGCAAAGCACCCCATACACTGGAGACCGGCAGATGATCGGCGTAAACAAGGCAGACTGAAGATAACTTGACAGTCAACATTCTGCAATGACCCTGAAGCAAGACGCATTAATATAGACAGCGGTCGTTTACACAGAGTGGTCCTACTCTGGTTGAAGACTGTGTTCGATGGCGTCACCATGCTACCCGATATCTAAAAGGCGGGAGGACCTAAGTGCTGAGTAAGTAAGTGAATGTCATAAAGAGACATTCGTTAGATGGCCTTCTGCCTATTGAAAACATTTTTGCATTGGCAGAGAACATAATTTCCTCGAGGAAGTGGGAATGGTCAAACAAACAATCAAGTGACGTCAAGTGATGAAGATAAGTACACAAGAAACACTCCTTAAAGTTTGCTTCAAAATAAAATTTAGTTGTTAGTAAATTTTAAAAAATGGCTTTTCTTTTTTTGCTGGTACGGCTGACTTTGTGGCAGTTTCTTCCTCTCTGGTTTTCATTTTTCCTCAAAGACTGTAGCAACGTATTGTCCTCACTCTTACCTGTTGTTTCGTTAAAATATGTTCTGTATATGAAGTGAAGTTATAAACGGCAAGTGTTAGTTTGTGTCAGGAAAAGCTGCCGTGTATTTTGGCAATGACGTAAGCATCAAACTCTAAGCGATGAACTGCATAGCGAAATTCCACTTTGTGTAACATGGAGAGATTATTTAATACCTCTTATGCACCGTTACGTACTGAAGGTAAAAAGTCCTAAATTTCGCATTGGGGGACTGTTATATCATACTATTACCAAACCACAGAATTTCAAATATACTGCTTCCTTATTTATTTGCATGCCAATTCAGCAAAGGGTTTGCCCTTAACCTTTTTCACACGAACACCTCTATACCTGGAGAGTACTGGTTTTCTCCTGTAGACTATTATCTGTTTATGCCAATTGTCTAAATGCTCACGATCCTGAACTTTTGGTGAAATAATGCTTTTAAGACATCAAATAATCAGCATTTAAAGGTATTACTTCACTTTCCATATATAAACATGGCCTAAAATATGCTTTCAAAAGAAAATTTTGCTGAAATTTTAACCAACATACATGTATTTTTAAATTAAGGTGGCTAGTGAAAAGGTGCCCTTAACGATGAAAAAGAGTTTATAGCTGGTATTTACCTCAACATCTTATAAAGTTTATCTGGCATCATCCCATTGCCATTATCAGTGAAAGTTAATGCCAAAGTGTCTTTGAACGTTTTCAGGTCAATCCAAAGTTGACTTGCATTAACATCAGGATCGTATGCATTGTCTACAGAAAAAAAATTCAAAAATTAAACATGAGGATGACTTGGTAAACAATTTTAACGGCATACCATTATACAACACCCTCCAGATTCCATCAAACAATATAGCTAGTCCACCAAATGAGTGCGTGCTACTTAACATTCGTATCTCTGCGGGATGATCGGTCCCCGCACTTTTGTTGTATTGTGTCACCCTCACTGCTTTTCAAATTCCAAAATGTGTTGTACACAGTCTCTTTAACTACCATTTTGAACTTTTGAAAATAGTAATTTTACTGCCACGTTCGTATCATAATTTCGATCACACAAGCAAAATTAGTGATAAAGTATTAACGAGCAAAAGTTGGAAACTTGTTCGCTTTAGAAAATAGAACAAACTTCATATATTCGGCTGCCTTTAACCCCATTTTTACAGTAGTGCGATATAACCATAGGAGACCCAAGGCCTTTTCTTGGTATCACAAACTACAAAACGTGATAAACAAACAATAAAAACAAAAAATATCATAAAAACACATTTCCCCTAAAAACACAAACTTGACTAGAATATTGGGTTGGTGGGGGAGAGGCAGGAAAAATCAGCCTTTCACCAATTAAAAAAAATAGTTGAACGTCGAAACACACACACACACACACTATATATATATGAAGAAGTGGCTCCTAGCCAGGGACTACGACAAAGAATTGGTCGAAACCCAGGTCGGTAGAGCGGCTTCTTTAGATCGGGATAGCTTGCTTCCTTGCTTCAGAGGTCTAGGAGTGAAAATCGGGTGGGTAATAGGATATGTTTCGTCACTACTTTTCATCCGGCGTTAAGCCGCAAAATTTTTGATATTCTTAATAAGGCTCGGGTCATTTTGCAATCTGATGAAGAACATAAAGGAGTCTTCTCAGAA
Source organism: Morbakka virulenta (assembly GCA_003991215.1). Lineage (NCBI taxonomy): Eukaryota > Metazoa > Cnidaria > Cubozoa > Carybdeida > Carukiidae > Morbakka > Morbakka virulenta. The sequence continues at coordinate 196,522 of RDPX01000540.1, forward strand.
GTCCTTATGGTATCAATTCGTAGGGCAAAACGCCTTCAGGACATTTTGGTCAGGTCTAAACTTAACTCTGCCACAGGGAGTTGTAACCAATGCAATCACCCTTTGTGTGAAGTTTGCAACTTTTTAGAGGTCTCTAATACGTTTTTTAATGATGATCATAGTAAAATATATTTTTTAAGGAAAGGTGTTTATAATTGCAATTCTAATCATGTAGTATAAAAAAAAAAGTTACCTGTAAAACTTGTAGGAAAATTTATATTGGCAGTACGATTACACCTTTTCGAACTAGGTTCAATAATTATAAAAGTCATTTTAGTAAATATCAGGAAAGAAAACAAAATGGGTCGCTTAACGTGGGCAAAAAAGTACCACAAGCACATCTCTGGGAACATTTTTCACAGGGGGACCATCATGGGATGGAAGATTGGAATTTTCAAATTATTGATTCTTCTATTTCTGAAAGTCAACTTAGGGCGAGGGAATCTTATTGGCAATATACTTTGCAAACTTTTACACCTTCAGGTTTAAATGATAAAAGGGTTCCGTTGTATTAAGTGGATCTTTGGATTGTATTTTTTAGAAACCATTATGCTGCTTCGCTTTTTGCGCCTTTCTGAACGTGTATATCGTTCATTGAGAGGTCTGGGCTATAGCTTTTGCATAGTTCCAGTTAGCACATTTTTGGTTTCTTTGTTCAAATTTGGTTTGTTTGTTTCTGTGTTTTTTTCCAAATTCCTCTTTTATTATTATTATTTACCAAATTTATACAGGATAACCAATTAAAAAATTTTAGATATACATACATATTTACAAAAACTTCTGTTGTCAAATGGTTCTTGTTTTAAGCTTAAAAGGAAAATAACAAAAAAGTATTTGAGAAATCTGATTTACTCACAGATTCGAAATCTGAAAAATTTAAAAACCTCGATCGATCCACTGAAGTTTAACTTGGAAGATTGTATGTGATATGTTAAACCCACCTGAGAGTTTGGACTGTTGTCAGTTTAATTTGAATCTAGAAGCTAAAATTAGATATATACAATAATATAAAATCATTCTTCATTTAGATAGAAACTTTAAAAACTTTGTCCAATAAAACTATAAATTCTTTTGTCGAAGTCGCACTTCGAACTTTAATTGGCAGTTCATTATATAATTTTGCCCCAAGAAATCTAAAACTTTTCTTCGTAGACTCCAGTTTCAGACGGGGTAGTCTTAACATTTTCCCTTTATTTCTTGTCCTGTTTTTCATAACTTCGAAATACCCTTTGAAACTTTCGCACACGTTATGATTGATACAGTTGAAAACTTGAATACACGTACGACGTTTTTGTAAAGTTCTTATTGATATAGCATCCATTTCTTCGTAAGAGCGCTTTTTGAAGATTATATGAAAAGCTCTCCTCTCAAAACTGGAAATCCTCTTCTTGACAGTATCAGTATAAGAACTAGTGATTATCGAGCAGTAGGTGAAAATCGGTATCAACATGGTCTTGTATAATGTGAGAGCTGCTTCGGATGTTAGTTGTGGACGAACTCTTTCCATCAAATAGAGTCTCGATGATGTCTTTTTATATACAGAGTCAATATGGTCACTCAACGAAAGGGTTTCATCTAGTTTCACCCCGAGGTACGTGTATCTTACTGTATTTTCAATCTTGTTAAAACGGTACCTGATATCTAATGATTGATCCTTAACTTTTTGGAAGACCCAAAAAGCATGACTTTGGTCTTTCCCTTTTTTGTGTTCATCACAAGATCCATGGATTCCAACCAATCTGGAATTCTGTTGAAATCTGACTGCAACCTTTCTTGCATTATTTCTTTCGACTTTCCGGAAAAGTATATCACGGTATCGTCTGCGTAAGTGATAATTCTTGCATGTTGTAGGACTAATTCAATCTCATTAAAGGTTATCAAAAATATAAGGGCCCCAGAACCGAACCTTGAGACACTCCACAGGTGACTTTTTGCGGCTCCGAAATTTCGGTACCAACTCGTACCGAATGAGTGCGATTGAAGAGATAATTCGTAAAAAGATCTCTTTCGGCTCCATAAATACCGTAGGAAGATAAAGATTCTAATATTTGACCGTGGCTCAGCATATCAAACGCTTTGCTGAGGTCGATAAAAATGGCTCCTGTCATTTGACCCTTATCCGTATTTTCTCTAATTCTATCTAAAAGTAAGGTGGCTGCTAGCTCAGTGTTTCTTTTCTTTCGAAAACGAAACTGCGTGGACGATAATAATCCTTTTTCTTCGAGATGTTGAGACACTTGCTGATGAACTAATCTCTCGAAGATTTTTGAGCAAATTGGCAGAACACTCACCGGTCGATAATTTTCGATTTCGTGTTTCGCTCCAGACTTGAAGATAGGCGTGACAATAGCATGCGTAAAGTCTTCTGGTACAATACCGGTTTGAAGAATAGAGTTTATCACATGAGTGAGCGGTTTTGCGATGATGATTGCTATATCCTTGAGCATACCAGGAGGCAGGTCGTCATGTCCGCACGCTTTGTTCCTTGAGAGTTTTTTCAGATGTTTAAAAACGTCATTAACACGGATTTCTTTGAACTTGAAAGAACTATAAGTATTAGGAAAACACTGTGCTGGTTTCGACCGGATAAAGCTTTTCAATGGCATAGCTTTCTCCTTTACGATGTTGGCGATAGTTGCAAAATACAAGCAAAATTACGCAGCAATTTTTGACGTATTTGATGTAAAAGCACCGCTGATAAGAAACGTTTTTCTCATGGAAGGTTTCTCTTTTGTTGGGAAAATCTTTTTCAGAGATTTTGATGTTTTCTACACAATTTTCTCAATTATATACTTTTGGTTATTTGCACGCTCATATCACATTGTTTCAGTGTGATCTGGTATTTTTTTATCAACATAGTTTTTGTATTTTATACTTTGTACTCCCCTGTGGCCTAAATATTTTTTTATTGTTTTTACCATGTACGTTTAACTAATACACACATTTTGTGTTTCTATCATATTTAAAAAAAATTTTATTCTATCAAGGGACTGTAAATAAATAACCCCCATTGTAATTTTTATGCTCATGGTATTTAAGATTACTTTATATACGCCTGCATTGTAAATATGGACCAGACCTGACGAAGTAAATATACGAAAGCTTGTCCTATCATACAAAATGTCTTGTTGAGATTTATATACTTTTAAAGACTACCACCTGCTTTGATGAAATTTATATATTTATATATACATATATATATATATAATGCCTATATGACATCTTCAAAAGCTTCGTTTAACGCTATTTCCTTAGTGTTCTGACTATTTGCTTCCAATTCGAATAAATAACGTTTCGTATCGTATTTTAAAAAGTAAGAGTCAGCTGTATTTATGCGCAGCACTTAATGTATGATAAGGACAATTAAATCAAAATCTTTGATCGCAGTTTTGAGCACAAATGATTGTGTGCATTTTGTATGTGTACAGATACACAACGACACATTTGGTTGTACAAAATAGGCCTTAATTTTACAAATTAGAGGGGGGGGGGTAAGAAATAAAAACCGAAATCCAAATATACAAAATAAAAGCACTTTAAGAATCAAAATACTCACCAATTAGTTCTGCAATCGCACTAAATGGCCATGTATGACTAGTTGAATTAGTATGCAAATATTTAGGATTGAGCTAAAACAAAATATAGAAGATCATATCTCTTAAATGTAGTACCAACATTAAAATTAACACTAAAATACCTTTTAAAGATACAGGTATATATCATCATATACAATTTGATGGGTAGATAGATAGATAGATAGATAGATAGATAGATGGATAGATAGATAGATAGATAGATAGATAGATAGATAGATAGATAGATAGATAGATAGATAGATAGATAGATAGATAGAGGGGCAGGGAGAGAGAGAGAGAGAGAGAGAGAGAGAGAGAGAGAGAGAGAGAGAGAGAGAGAGAGAGAGATAGATACATAGATACATATATATATAGATACATAGATAGATAGATAGATAGATAGATAGATAGATAGATAGATAGATAGATAGATAGATAGATAGATAGATAGATAGGTAGATAGATAGATAGATAGGTAGATGGACAGGTAGATAGATAGATAGATAGATAGATAGATAGATGGATAGATAGATAGATATAGAGATATATAGATAGATAGAGAGATAGATAGAGAGATATAGAGATAGATAGATAGATAGATAGATAGATAGAGGGGCAGGGAGAGAGAGAGAGAGAGAGAGAGAGAGAGAGAGAGAGAGAGAGAGAGAGAGAGAGAGAGAGAGATGGATGGATAGATACATACATATATACATACATACATACATACATACATACATACATACATACATACATACATACATACACACACACACATGGTGATTGCTCAATCTTGAAAGATGATTGCTGTCTATGTCTTCAGCTGCTGTTAGTAAAATTTCTGTCTTTCCTTGCGCTACCTCATAGGTGACTTTGGAGACCAGCTTCTGATCTGGAATACTTGAAACATAGGTGACAGATGAAAGAAGAAGCTTCCACTAGGTTGATGGTATCACCTTGTGAAATTTGGTTTCTGTGTACAGCCATGTGTCCTTTGAGACCTGGCACTGATTTGCAAACCTTGCCACACATCACACATGACAGATAGTGTGGCCTTGGAGGGAGGTTAAAAAGTGGCATTGATTTGACATGGGGTTTCAAATGATTGACAAAGCCAGCTTTTGATAAAAGAATACGATCACATTTCTCACATTTCCAGCTCTTTGTGCCTCATCGAAGTTGTTATCCCAGCCTTTGTGCAATCTACGCTTGAACCGTTCATGCTCCAGGCGACTATTTTCAAACAATGCACAATCTGTCTTCACGTGCCTTCAGGAAGTCGCTCTTCCCAGGGCCAGCCTTTCCCAGCTTTTAAAGTCTACTCCTAGTTTCTTTAGGTTTTCTTTGATACAGTCTTTGTACCTTCTTCTGGGTTTGTACTGTGGTCGCTTCCCAGTTCGGAGTTGCCCATAAAACCGTTGCTTTGAGAGTCTATCGTCCTCCATACCAACCATATGGCCTGCCCAGCGCATATGATTGTCGATGATCATTGACTCAATACTTGTGTATCCTGCTCTGACAAGGACTTCACTATCAGGTGATTGGCTTTGTCAATTTATATCGAGTATGCGTCTCAAACATTTTTGATGAATTTGTTCCAGTAGTTTGAGATGTCTTCGATGTATGGTCCATGTCTCACAAGAATACAAAAGAGCTGTCAAGACACAAGCCTTGTACACGCAGAGCTTGGCTTTGAAGGTAATGCCGTGTTCTGTCTAAACTCGCTTTTCAAGCATTCCAAAGGCAACAGAGGCTTTCTGTGTCCTCTGATGTATTTCTGTATCAAGGATACCATTTCTTGACAGGGTGCTACCAAGATACACAAAGGTGTCTACCACACCTAATAAACTGCCATAGACACGGATATCTGGTACAATATATGGTTCACCAGGTGCTGGTGTGTACATGACTTTTGTCTTCTTTAGACTAATTTTAAGACCGAACACAGTGCATGAGGCGGAAAAACAATCAATAATGAGCCGCATTTTTTGAGCAGAACAAGCAAGAAAGTCAACGTCATCAGCATATAGAAGTTCTCTGATTAGATTATGACAGACTTTTGACTTAAAGTCAAACCTTCTCAAATTGAAAACACTTCCAGTAGTTCCAAATTGCAATAGAAAACCTATATCACAGCCATGGAATGCATGTGAAAGCATTACAACAAAGAATATGGAAAAAAGTGTTGTTGCTGGAATGTCCCCTTGTTTAACACCGTTATCAATAGGAATCTCTTCGGACAGTTCTCCGTTGAAAAGGACACAAACTTTCCTGTTCTCATGCAATTGCTTGAACATGCTCACAAAGAGTGGTGGACACCCCACTTTCCCAAGTATTATCCACAAAGCATGGTGGTTCACAGTATCTAAAGCTTTTGTTAAATCAACAAAGGTTTGATACAGTGGCATCTGCTGCTCAATGCATTTCTCTTGGAGCTGACGTGCAGTAAATATCATGTCAGTGGTACCTCTGCCATGTCTAAAGTCACTCTGTGATTCAGAAATGGTTGTCGGAGAGATATCTTTCATTAGCCTGTTTAACAGCAGTCTTGAGAAAACCTTCCCCACAGCTTCTGGGAGTGTAATACCTTGATAGTGATCACATACACTTCCAATCTTTAGACGTTCAACTGGCAGACTATCTTGACCAGGTGCCTTGCCTGTATTGATTTGCTTGAGAGCCATTTCTACTTCTTTGCGAATTGATAGTCGATCCACTCAAAACTTAACAGCACATTGTGGGAGGTTCGTATGACATTCAGATCCACTACTTAAGGATTATTAAACAAGTCAGCAAAGTGCCAATCCTCTTTGGTTCTTTGATAATGTCCCTATTGTCTTTTGACTTCAGAGGAACCATGCAAGATTTTGGAGGGCCAAATTTGCGTAATAGACCATAAAACAGCTTCATGTCCTCAGCATCATATGCTCTTTGAATTTCTGAAGAAATCTGTGAACACCATGCATTCTTCATTCTTCTAAGGTCGCATTGCAAAGCTGCTTTGTGTTCTTTGAAGGCTGTCTCTGTTTCAGGATGAACTAAATTGGTATTTCTAAGGACCATTTCATACATCTTTCTTCTACTTTCTGGTAGCTGCTTGACTTTATGGTCATTGTCATCAAACCAGTCCTTATGCTTCTTTTTTCTATAGGCAAGAAATTTTGCTCCCACTGAGTGCACTTGGTTCTTAAATTTCTCCCACGTTCCATCACATTCAATCTCATCAAATTTGTCTTTCAATGTTTTTCACACATCTAGGTCTTTTAGTTTGGCAACGTTGATGCACTTTGGAAGTTTCACCCCATTTATCCGAACTTTTTTATGTATATACAGTTTAAATTCCCACAAAGCATTTTATGATCAGTGTTACATTCCACACTCCTCATCAATGTTCATTACACACATCACAATGATCATGCCTCTTGGTGATAATAAAGTCAATTATATGGCCATGTTTCGATCTCAGGTGAGTCCACATAGCCTTGTGCCTAACTTTCTGTTGAAAAAAGTGTATTGCCTATGACCAAATTGAGTTCAGAACAAAACTGAAGTGGCTTCAAGCCATTTGAATTCATTTTGCCAATGCCATTGGTCATGTGGAGAGAATGGACAAGAATGCTTGGGCAAGTAGATGCAGAACAATCAAGGTGACAGGAACAACTGGCAGAGGAAGACCAAAGAAAACATGGGAGGAAGTGATAAGGATGGATCTCAAACAAAAAGGTGTCAGCAGAGACCTGGTGAAGGATAGGATAACTTAAAAGTCAATTTCAAGAAAGCATCTAACACATGCTAGTGTGTAAAATGGACGTTAAACTGAATATGATAAAGGGTCATAATGGCTTCTTCACTAGCTTGCATTGTTGAAGCATAAGCTGAGAAAAAGGTTGTATATCTACCACAAGTGAGAGGAATTAGAAGTTTCCTTATGTGGTCAGAAATGATGCTTGGGCACTCAACACATTCTAATTAGGTTGTTCTGACTGTAAAACCTACACCACCATCACAACATTCACCTTTTTGCTTGTTAACCGAGAAAAGTGTGAAACCAGATGTAATTTCAGTTAGCTGATCTTCACCAGGGAGATGTTTCTCCTACAGAGCTGCAATATCAATGTTCAGTCTTTCAAGTTCTTTCATCACAAGAGCTGCTCTTCTTTCTGGTCAAATGAATACTTTTGGGCCCAATAAGGTCCTTACATTCCAACAGCAAACACTTAGTTTCACTTGATCTTTTGCAAATGTTTTAGTGTTTCTTCCATGTTTTGTCATCCTGCTAAAATGAAACACTCTTAGCTGCAGGCTGCCAACCAGTGTTGATGTGACAGGCAATGTTTGATGCACCTTTTCTAGAACCTTCTCAAGAATTAGGGTGAGCAGTGCTATTCCTAAAAAGGACTGCTCAGTCACAAGAACCTCCACTGGAGTATGCCCCTGTCACAGTAAGACACAGCAACGATGTTAAGGTAAGTTTCCTGTCGCCTATGTGCAGATTTGTGGTATACATACATACATACATACATACATACATACATATGTTCATACATACCTACATACATGCATGCATACATACATACATACATACATACATACATACATACATACATACACACATAACCCTAGCATTAACTGGAATATCTAAAGTTGATGTTGCACTTAATGAATGCTTGAGACTAGTGAGTGGTTGTAAAAAATCGACTTCAACTGATGTTCTTCCTATTCTTTGTGGTATTGAACCTGTCGACTTAAGAAGAGATAAAAATATATTGAATTTATATAATCTTATTTTATCAGAGGAAGGGCACATTCTTGAAAAATTGGTTGCATATCCACTTACAAACAATAAGTTAAAGAGCAGAGTTCCACTTTCAAATTTCATGCACCTTTTAGCTTCCACCATAAATGAACGATACAGGATCTGTCAAATCTTCGGCTGCTGATGTGTGGAAACAGCGATGGAGTAATACAGACAACCAGCTTTCCCAATTTATTCCT
>RDPX01000540.1:205350-242057 GCA_003991215.1 Morbakka virulenta
ATATATATATATATATATATATATATATATATATATATATATATATATATATATATATATATATATATATATATATATATATATATATATATATAACTGGAATATCAAGTCCTTTTACTTTACTAATAATTCCCTACGTTGTTGGGAAAATAAAAAACAAACGTGGAAAAAATCTTTAATTTTTATATATGTAATGTTTGACTGGCACAAATTGCCACTCAAGGCAGGACAACAGGTTATATTTTACATAATTACTTAATTAGTTTATTTAATTTGATACCAAAAAACAACTACTTATTCCTGAAGATCCAACATATTATTATCTGTACAGTAATGGTCTCCATACAGATCACAAAATTAACTAATTAACATTTTCCTCTCAGCATAAAGAACTCTGAAATTTGGAAACAAAGTCAAAAACTGTTTCAAATCAAAATTTCATTTTGTGGTATCATGGCACTTAGTAATATTATATGATAATGGCACTGATAACCTAAGATTTGCTTAAGACCTGGTGCTTATAATGAACAAGAAAGAAAAATGTAAATGCATGGTAGCTTCTTAAAAAAAATCCCAGAAATGAGGGCTGCAAATTGATGATGTTACCATCAAGGTGGTGGAATTATTCAAAGCCATTTCATATATTATGGAATGTATGTAAGATCAACAAAACACAAACAAAAACAAGAAAATAAGTTTGACTTCTAAGTTAAATTCATCCTTTTACACAGATGTGAGTAAACCACGATCATTAATAATAAAAAAAGGACTAATAGTTTTTAACTGTGACTTTCAAGTAGAATGCTCAGATCAAAGGCAGAGCCTATGGCCAAGAGGGCATGTTAATAGAACCCTGAGCAGAAAAAAAATTTGTGAAAGCAATTAGAATTAGCCTGTTTGGTCTTTTGGAACATGTAATGAGAAAAATTGGGCAGGAAAACAGGTTGCAACATAGGTAACAGGTTGAGTCAGAAATCTGACAAATTAAAAAAAAACAAATTGTGACTGAAAGAGGTATTACTGCCAAATATGGGCACTGGTGCTAAGGCTAAATCTGTATTGTCAAGCTTCTGAATTCAATAAATATTTTTATTGAAATTGGCCAAGTCTCCTATACTCTCACTTAGTCAATGCCAAAAGGTCACAGACAATCAAAAGTACCTTGTGCTAAGAAGAAGTTTCATTCCTCTGAATACTAGAAGAACAAGTAGCTTGAACTTTAAGAGCCATTGAAAAATGATACCTGGCAATGATACCTGATGACCTGTCTACATATGCCATGTTATGGATGAAATCTTACACAAATAGTCTCTCAGTGCATAAAAAATAACAACCAAACAATGCCCTCACAAAATCTTATTGTTGGATGGAAAAGGCGTTTAGACACACCTTTATGTTTATCATCATTTTTTTTTTCTCTTTTTCAAAGTTTATATGAAAGCATGGCATGTCAGGGCTAGTTCTCAGCTTTGTGATACTTCCATTAGTCTTGTCTGCATTTATTTTCCAAATAATTAAGATCTAACTGGTAACTACAGCAGCAATATTTATAGCAGTAATTGCTTGGTACATATCTATCTTAAAGAGCTTTTGACACCAAATACTTTCTAAAACCATGGAATTTTGGTCAGGGTAATCATAAATGGCAACATCACTGTTTATGGTCATGCATACGTAGGTGTCTATAGACAAAATAATGATTTTCCTTTCCATACTTTAATTTCAGTACCAGTACAACTCTTGCCTGCCATCAAAGCTGCTATGTATTTCAATTAATAATAATTTTCACTTAATAATTGCTTTTTCCTTAAAATTAAAACAAAAAGCTTATTGACTCAAATATTGATCACTGTAACATTTGTAATTCTTACTTACTCAGTGGTCTGTTTACTCATGTCAGGGTAAGAAACTGCAGTATTTCAGTCTGATTGCATTCTTCCACATCTCATGATCTTTGGCAACACTTTAATTTCAGCCAAGCTTACATAAATCTTCCTCTTGAAAATTTGCCTTTACATATCATGCAGTGGATTTGTTATGGGTATCTATATCTATCTGCACTGAGTGAGCAAGCCAGTACAGGTTTCTCCAGTGAATTACAGCATCTAAGCTCTAAATGGCTAACCCCACTCCTAGGCATTTCATTAAAAACTCTCCAATATTAACCTTATTAAGGCCAGGTACTGGTGTGCAAAAGAATCTCTTTAAACATCTCTCCCAGGTGAAGTGTGTATATTCTATATGTCAACCATGTCTGTGCATTATTTTTTCAATTAAGGAGTACAGTTATTGCTATATATCAAGTTAATACCCACTTCATTCATGCAGACACCAGACAAGAACTTGACCTGATTCTTTTATTTGGGCCATATGACAATGTATTAACCTGTGAAATATTTAATGATGTAAGAAAGATCCCAGTTGTCTTGGTTTTTTAGTATTTGCTGGCTTAGGAATCTTAATGTAAACTGTAATGCCGGTGCATGAAAAATTTCTAATACAGTGCCTTAAGGACTGGCTCTGTTGCCAAACTTAACAGCTTTTATTGCTCTTAACATTGTGTCACTACTAATTAGATGGGACAGACTAGCCACATGTGGTATGCCTTCAAGTGATGATTGTTCCATGGGCATTCATTTTGACTTTTCATAGTAGGACTTCCATGTAGAGAATTTATCAGGTCCTTGAATATTATTTTCTTTGGTATAATGCTTCATGCATTTCTCAACTACCATGTCCAGGTCTCCATCCATCAATTTCTTGCTAGCTCAAAAGTATTGGTGGTTTTATGTCAGGCTGGTACAGGTCCATGAACTTAATACCTTCAGCTCTTTTACTGGTAACATGTATAACAGTATTTGCAGCATGTTTGGCAGCAAGATTAGCCTATTTAAATGCAAATAGTCAAAAAGTTCACAATCAAAAGTCTCATTCCCCTTTGCTTGAAGGAACTTTAATTACATTTAAGAAGATGCACCAAGATGTCAAAATTGGTTTTAGCAAGTTCTGTGTTCTAAATGGTACATTATTGTTAATAGGCTACACTCCCTGTGTATGCTTATACCATTAGAATGTACAACCCATGTATGGCTCCCTATCTGTTGATTAGTAAATGAGATTCTTAACCTGTGTGTTTGTAGTCTTAAAAATTACAACTCCATATTCAATTTGTGACCAGTCTGTATTGATAGAACAGCCCCATCTGAAATTTTAATAAGTATTTTTGAAAATAAAGTTTGTGCTATTGGTGATATAGTCTCTTATAAGGAATGGGCTTCCACTGAAAGAACTTTATTATATTAAATTTTGCCTTGGTTTTATCTAAAAAGAAAACAGTCTTCACACTGGAAAATGAAACTTCCACAACATTGATAGATTTTACCAACTATTATAATTTTCTCATTCAAGGTGTCATTCATGGTATTTATTAGCAAAATAACCAAGCCATACTTCATCCTCCTGTAGTGTATAAAATACATGACAGGGATGAACTGAAACTTGACTGTTTCTGTGTTATATCAAATAATTTCCAACAAGATTAGATAAAGGTTTATTGTTTTATTTTCAGCCAGCAGTCTGTATACAAGTAAAATCAAAATCTGACTGTTTCAGCTCTTGAATGTTTGCCATTGCTGAGTAGCATTTGTTATATTCACTTCAAATTTATGTCTCTCGTTAAAAACAGGCCAAAATGAACAGGTTTTTCTTATTTCTAATCACTGCTTAAGTGATCTTAGTGAAAAAATAGACCAAGTTTAGCAATGGATTGAGATTATTAACTGTAGGAGAACAGGCCCATATGAACTTACTTCCTTTACCCTAATGGCCACCCCAGCTGTCTCCCTTTAGACACCAGGCACATCATAGGCATAAGGTGTCATAGCCCCCCACTTTCTACAATATCTTATAACATATAATATCAAATACTACAAAAATAACAGCCTATGTGCAGCAGGGGGCTACAAAGTACCTTGAATCTAAACTGCCTGGTCTTTGATTTGATTTGCACCATACAAACAGATGTCAAATAATTGATCAAATAATGATTCATCTTTTTTTAACTTTGTTTCACAACAACTACAAGGGCAACAAATTTCAGCTTAATTATTTTCTGATTATTAAATTGCTGGACCAAAAATTTTGCAAAATCATGCTTGAAGCTGAAGACATATCATTTCAACTTACTTTAACAAAAAATCCAAAGTCCAACAGTTTTGTCACAAATTGTGTTATTGGGATTCTTATTTGCAAACATGTTTTCTTTTCATGCACCAAAACACAAATTCAATTGGGGGAAAATTCCTTATCTTATTTGTTCTACAACAGTATATTTTAATGATGACAAGAAATTAAGTTGTAGGAATAGTCTCAGGAAAAGATAAAATCTTGCACCACAAGTCGTGGGAGAAATTTCTTTTCTTACACAAAAATGAGGTCAAAAACAGTGATGATCTGTATGATTACAAGTGATTATTGTTACAAACTATTAAATTATAGCTCCAAAAATTATAATTTATAAATGTTAAAATCAATATTTTTTATTTTTAAACACTTATTTACTAGTATATTCTTTTAAGTCTAACTTGGAAAGGTTTTATATCCAACAAAATACATGTGGAGCTATATCAATTACTATGACTAATAATAGTTTTGCAATGGGTGAACATTGGCAAAAATATTAAAAGTACAGTATGATAGGAGGTAAGTGTGATCTAAAGCTTTTGCCTTGTCAATTTTAAGCAAAATAAAAACTTTTTTCAATAAAATAGATCATTTCAAATTTTCTACTTAATTCTCAAATATGTTGTAGATATGATGGCTAACCTTTGAATTATTTTCTACATGGGAGTAAACATGGAGGTATGTAGCCAGTCCTGTGCTTTAGAGGTGGAAAAGCTATTTTGGGGAAGTCATGTGGCACCCACTTTGCAAAGTCGCATCTCAGACACATTGACTTTGGAAGGATTATGAGTTTTAGTGTATGATATTCTTCATGCTGCTAAAATTAACTGGCTTTTTTGGGGGAAAAATTGCAATAACATTTTTGAAACAATCTTATATAGTAACCATAATTGTTTCATTTAAAAGCACTCAAAATGTTCCTCTTTATTTCTGAAGCTAATGACTTAATTTAATTGTTATAACCATTATCATTTTTGCATGATAGTAACTTAACTAGCATCAAGAACAAGGGGAAAAAAATTCTTCTCAACACAGGAATGAAAAAGAGGGGTAAATAAATACTGAAAAAAATGTGTTAAATAGCATTTAAGCTAAAACAAATCCTGAGCAGACTTATTGTTAAAACAAAAGGCTGAATGTTGAAGCAGGAACTGTAGGTATTTTTGCAAGGTTTGACCAGACAAGGAAAATTATGTACACTATTTTAAAAAGGTGCTTTGCCCCATAGTTATATTTGAAACTTGGAAGTAAATTACAATATTCCCACTAAACAACCCCTACTACCTTTAACCACTCTCAGGTCTTAAAAATTCCCCTTCTCTCTTACTGAATTTTGTTAAGTTTCCTCAATAACATTTCTGTTTTGGTTATAGCATTCATGCAACAGTTAAAATTTACAAGGATATGGATTTATAAGTGTTCAGCAAGAAATGAAGCAAAACAAATATAAATGGATAGAGAGATTTATCATGGAGGCATGATGGTATTTTTTTTAACTGTCAGAAGTTGTCAACTGAAGCCAGGCAATGTAATTTTGTGAACCATATGCTCATTTACTTTGTGCAGGTCTACAATGGAAAATTCGTAATAATTGTAATTGTGTTTTGCTTTTTTCTCTTTCTAAGGTCTGTTGCTTGTACCAATATCTAATGAGTATTTTTAGCTTAAGGTTTTTAAAAGAAATTCCACCCCTGCCCTGTTTATTCCAACTATGTGTTTAATATAAGCTGATTAAATTTTCACCCCACCTTAAAGTTTCAGTTTCCAAAGGTCCAATTCAGTGGCCAAAAAACTTGCACCTCAAGGAGAATAACATACATCAATGTAACAGCCAAGTTATGGTCATGTAATTGTAATTCTTCATCAACTAAAATAAGTATCATTTTAATCAGTGAAATTACCATTCTGAACTACTGTTTGTACATACATATATATATATATACCTGATGAAGTAAATATACGAAAGCTTGTCCTATCATACAAAATGTCTTTGTTGTTGAAATATATATATATATACATAAGGTAAAACATGAAAAATAAGAACTATGATTGCAACTAATTGTTTCATGATATTTTGATTATCAGTCAATAATGCTAAAAATACTGTGTGTTATGAAAATTCATTGATATTTACATATTCTTTTGTTTATTTTCTAGGTCTAAACACACTATTTACTACTAAACAATTTACTATGGTTTTGTGTTGAATAAAGCCTTTGTTCTGGTTTAACTACTTTGCATTCTTACAACACTGTGCAAGCTTTTTATAAACAAAAAAAGTAGGAGGCTCATCAAAAAATTAAAATTGCAGGTGGAAACTTATTACAATGTGTTAATATTCTAAGAAAGGAAGAAAGAAAGGAAGTCCCATGTGGATATGGTTTAAAATTACTTAAGAGTGATTTACTTTCAAATTGGGTAAATAGATGTTCAGCTGTTTGATCAGGAAAGGAGGTCCCATGCGATTAGTCATTGGGCATGACGTTGTGGCATAGGAATTTGTTTTTATGTCAGCATTTTGAGTTCTGATCTTTTGTTGAGAAGTTGTTTCTAGATGGTGTATGTTATAATGGGCATTTTTTCAGTGAGGCGAAGGAGGCATTTTTTTGTGTGGTGTTGTTGTAGTGGGGGCTGATTTTGGGATAGACCAAGATATTTTGGGTGCTTTCCTGGTTTTTTCCTTTGCTTTCCATATGAAACTGGATAATGTTGTGCTGTGTTGATATTTACTGTGGGTGAAAGAGAAATTATCTTAAGAGTATCTGTGTTTCCATGGCCTTTCGGTTAATCCTATGTATGCCTTTTCAATATTAGGTGTTGTTGGTATTTCTGTTGATGGTGTCAATGATACTGTGGCTTTGTAGATGACGTTTGGTGTAGTGCATTTTCCTAGAAGAGGGCATTGACTTTTTGTTCTGCAGTTACTGGGTTGGTTTGTTGTTATTGTGTTGGGGCTGATGATGTTGTGATTGTACTTTTTGATGATTTGTGACATATTTTCTGTGCAGCTGTAGCTCGATTTTAAGGTGTTCCTGTTGAATATGTTGTGGAGTTTGCTGGACATAGGGAAATGTTTGTTTGGACAGTTACAAACACAGCAAAATGTTATCCAGTTTTGTATGGGAAGCAAAGAAAAAAATTACCCACCCACTACAACAACATCACAAAAAGATTGCTTTGTTATATGCATTGAGCACTTTTTGATACAAATACACAAGATTACCGAAAAAAAACTATATACATATGGTAAGAGATTTACTTGCAGCCACATATAGGGATTTCAGGGAATTAATACAGTGAAATAGGTTTTTAACCATTGCCATTTTGAGATATGGAATTTTAAATTATAATTACTTAAGAGCTAAGATTACAAGTAAGGACACTGTGTATCACAGATTTTTAAGGTAATAAATTGTATTTCATGAAAGTGTGGCTTTTGGTAAGATCATGTTTTTTCACCACATCAAGTAGTTAGGTGTTGCCCTGTAGCTTACAACTTGTCTTCTTGGGTCAGTCTGACTAATGCAGTGAAATAATAAACACAATAATGACATTTTTTATAGGACCCTTATCATAATCAAACAGTGGGCAAAGTTCATCATGATGATTTTTCATAAAGTGTGCTTTTTATTTGTGTCTGCTTTTTATTTGTGTTTTGGAAGCACTGTCAAGAGAGTTTCGAAAGGGTTGCCCAGAGGAATTGCTATATGCAGATGACCTGGTTCTCTCCTGTGAGACATTGGATGGTCTACTTGCTAAATTAGAGACTTGGAAGAAGGGTTTGGAAGGTAAAGGTTTGAGAGTGAACATGGGCAAGACAAAAGTGATGGTCAGTGGTTGCAATTTAGGAAAGCCATTGGAGAAAGGAAAGTTTCCCTGTTCAGTCTGTGGGAAGGGAGTTGGGAGCAACTCAATCTATTGTGGTACTTGCAAGCACTGGGTACATAAACGGTGCAGTGGAATAAAGGGCAAACTGACAGAAACTAACCGTTTTAGCTGCAAGAGGTGCATAGAAGGAGAGGCAACCTGTGACTTAGACCTACATAAAGTGCATTTGGAGGATGAGGATATTGAGGTTGTCCAGAAGTTTTGCTACCTTGGTGACACCCTTGGAGCTGAGGGGGGAGCTGGTGCAAGTGTTACAGCAAGGGTTAACAGTGGATGGAGTAAGTTCAGGGAGCTGATGCCATTGTTAACCAGCAGAGCTCTGCCATTACCTACCAAAGGTAGAGTCTACCAGGCATGTGTACGTAGCACAATGATGTATGGCAGTGAAACTTGGCCAATGAAAGCTGAAGATGTCAGCCGCATGGAGCGGAATGACATGAGAATGATAAGATGGATGTGCAACGTAAGTCTAAAGGACAGGCTCAGTTCTAATGAACTCAGAAGGAGATTGAATCTGGACAGTATTGGCAGCTGTATGCAGAATAGGAGGCTTCGTTGGTTTGGTCATGTGGAGAGAATGGACAAGAATGCTTGGACAAGTAGATGCAGAACAATCAAGGTGGCAGGAACCACTGGCAGAGGAAGACCAAAGAAAACATGGGAGGAAGTGATAAGGATGGATCTGAAACAAAAAGGTGTCAGCAGAGACCTAGTGAAGGATAGGATAACTTGGAAGTCAATTTCAAGAAATCGTCTAACACATGCTAGCATGTAAACCAGACGTTAAACCGAATATGATGATGAGCCACAGCTCTTGGTAAAGAAAATACTGACATTGTAACTTGTTAATTTCATAACCATGCAAGAAAATTGAGAGACATTTGAAGAATTCAAATGCCATGTACTCAGTTAGGTCTTGACATTTTGAATCTTACTTGAATTTATTGTCCTACTTCATATAACATTACACATAAATAATAGTGCCTGCATTATCAGCTCTTGGAAAAGGGGCAAATACTGCTTCATCCCATGAACTGGCTTTGGTCTTTCTTAAACTGAACACAGGAATCCATTACAATGTTTCATGCACAACCATATTTCCACCAGAGCACCTTAAAATGAAATTAAACTTGTCCTTTGCAAAGAGAGCTTGTATAATGGGCAAAAAATAAAACTTTTTACCCCTGAAAGAAATTTCATTAGATTTGAAAAGACTATTCATACCTCAGTGGTAATCAAACCATGGTTGCTTAACAGGCTTCAAAGAAACAAGAAGTGTACTGCAGTCCCTATCTTGTGTTTCAGATAGAGAAAAGCCACAAAGTACAGTATAGCATAAGCAAATAGAAACAAAGCAATAATGACTAAAGGGTGTTGTAAATATTTTTAGTTTCTTGCTCTTTTTAGTGACTGGTATCTAGTAAAAACTGCTAGTATCATCTGACTTGGTGAGCACAGTGACCCCTGACAACTTGGGACTAATGTAATTAATGTCTGGTACCATGGAATTTTCAATTTTAAGTGCTTCAATGAGATACTTTAAATCCACAAAAAAAATCACTTTACCCTTTTCCTTCACAATTGGTAATGTTGGTAAGCATCAATATATTAGTTTCTTGACTTGCATTATAATACCTAAGTCTTTTCATCCTCATTGTTGACCCTTGCCAGTGATGGAAATGGAAACTTACTGTTGTGAGATTCTCCTTGAGCTGCTATCTTGATTTGGCATTGCTGCCATCTTGATGCTCTGGAAGATGGTATATGCACAGGCGCATATCGCCGTTGCCTGAATCAAACAGAAGTCTACATGTCCTGGTGTTGGCAAGACATGCTTTCCAGTGGAGTTGAGGGAAGCATTTTATTCCATTTGATTATTTGTACAACTGTGTATGATAACTAGTTGGTTTACTGTGAATGAACAGGGTTCGTTTGGTTAGTTTATTGTACATTACCATTGTACCAGTAGTTAGTAGTTTTAATCTGTTATTACTACCACTATGGGACTGTCTGATACAGTTTGTAGGTGGCATTGGTGGTGACAAGGTGAGGTTGGAGGTCACCTCAGTTATTTTATTGATTTTTCTTTTTATGCATTTAACAACACTTACAAGAACTGGTCAAGCAGTACTGCTTTGCACAATCACAAAGTGTGACATGTACAAGGTCTCCTTTTATAATTTATATGGTTGTTCAACATTATTAACCTTTCATACTAAATCCATGTTTGATGTTGCACAACATGATGGTAAAGAATTATGATAATTATGATTATAAAAATAATTGGCATTTCAGGACAGGACATGTAAAGAATTTACATGTCCTATCCTGAAATACCAATCACTGTAAACTTGTAAACATAGTCTAATAACTAAGTAAATGCAGAAAATCTACTTTGTATGACAGTTACCTACCTAATGTCCACAAAATACCATTACTTCAGAAAGTTTTGTATTTGGTGGCTAAAATTTAATCGCAGTTACACTAATAGCTGAAATGCCTCCCAGTATGTTTTAAAAAAAGAAACTATGCCCACATATTTCCAAATTTGTAAACCAAATATCAGAATTGTGAAAGCCCGCTGCAACAAAAATAATGCATTCTACATGTGCTTCTCCTCATCAGGTTCCTCTACTTCTCCTATAGTTTTGAGTTTTGAATGACAGCAAAAAAGCAAAGTAGTTCATTTGTTGCATTTCCAGTAATGTCAACTTCCAGTGGGGTACTTGTTTTTGAAGTTTTGTAACCTGTCACATTAATCACACTGCCCTGGTTTTCTGTAGTCTTTTGTGTGTTCCTTGGTTTTTTTCCACTTTACCTAACTGGATGCTGATTTGCCTATCTCCTCTAGACTCTGTTCCTGATCCCTTACCTGTGACTTTAATAATCCATAGCTCCTAGACACATTTATACCTTTAGTTAATGCTGGATCTTGTATTAACAAGTTCAGATATTCATGTATCTAAGATGCCATAACCAAATAAACATAAATTTGCTCATAAATGTCAGAAAAATCAAAATTTTTTGACAGTTCAAACATCTGGTGTATTCCTCTGCAATAATTGTAACACTTATTTGTTAAGCAATACCCTTTCATTTAATTCCATTTAGAGTAAATGCTTGAGGTCTGGCTTCTCTGGAAAGAGGATGGCTTATCACTTTTATTTGTCAGAATGTCAAATATATTAAAATTTGTTCCACATTTGAAATTGATTCATTGTTGTGCAAGATTAATGAGTCTTAGATCATGACATTCAGAAATGTTCTTTTGTTGATATTATGCATGCAATTCATTTCACCTATGTCTTCACAATATGAAACAAAGTAATCTCCATAAAGTAATGTGCAATCAATCACTTTCAAGGCAACCATGAATTTTTTATTCTTGTCTATCTAAGCACTCTGACTTTATAGACTATGCATAGGAGAGACAGGTGTTCAGGTGTAATATCAAGACTTCATGTTTGATACACTGAAAAGAAAAATCCATGAAAATGTTAGACAGTACAGGTATTTCTATTCCTCCTTGGTGATAACCAGTGTGAACTTTAAAGTATTATGTTTGATTGCTGCTTTAATGTGGGTATAATACACATTCAAAATAGATATTGATGACATTGATGACCTTTTGTCTAATCTTAAGGATTTGAAGAATATGTCTCTATCAATATGACCATACATTTTTCTGAGATCAATCATGCAGAGGTAATGAAAACCCAAGCATTTGAAACAATTAACAATACAATAGTGGTTAACAGATTTGTTGATTTTGCTCACTTCAGTTGTTCAGCATACAACTTGTCTAATCCTTGACATTTATTCTTCTTAAACGTTTTAATGGTGGAAAGTTTGCAACAGATGACATAACAGTTACAAAATCATGTGGACATGAACAAATGGTGGTAATTGGCAGTAACTTTTAATGTAACAAATATTTTGAGCACAGAAATGCCCTAATTTTTAATTTCTTCCTCTGCTGGGAAATTTATTTTTCTGATGAAGTAATATGTGGGAACACGTGTGAATTCTTGAATTCAGGTTGAAATTTCCATCCCTTGATAAAAAGTGTACTGTGAAGTGTTCTCTTAGTTTACAGGTTTTAAACAACATGCACTTGGGCTTATTTAGCAAAGAGTTGCCTCTAGCTTTCTGGAATTTTTCTTCTACATTATAAGCTTTCATCACTTGATTGATAGCAGCAGCTTTATTTTTATAATATTCATTTTGACCTTATCACAGTATCTCTTTAGTTCTTTAATTGATCACATCCAGGTCCATGCCTTCATTTCTTTTATCTATATTCTGACTAGAATTGTTGTTACAAAACGTTTGAACACATGTGGGAAACCTGTCATTTATCAATGCCAGTGCTATTTATTATATCAGCATCTTGGAGGGAGGAGTCCAGAGTTTCTGACTATTGTTGTAGTCCACCATCATCCTTCACTAGGTGTTGAATGTTATGCACATTGTTTTTGTTAGCAAAGATGTTGTCACTTTCCTTGTAAAACTATCATCTTTCACCTTTTCTTTATGGAAAGGCTATGACAATAACAATTAGAATCAAATCCATCACTGACACTTAAGTATATTCAAGAGTTGTTACAATATCTTATGGCAAAACATTCAAAAATTTATCGCTCTTGTCTATTATTGTAACTTGTATTGGAGTAAAATCACTATCTGTGTAAATCTTTACAGCCAAATTTTGAGTTTTTGTAAGGTGAATTTTAAGTTTTCCAGCAAATCTATGTGGTCTGGTTACATTATACCTGGTTGTATCTGGATCATTATTGTTATCAAGACATGCCCATTTTTACATTATAGCTGGTTGGATCATTATTGTTATCAAGACATCGCCATTTTTCTGCCTTGTAATCTTTTCCAGTCATGGCATTGAAGTTCTTACCCATGGGTGTTTAGATTAATCCACTTGAGTGCCTTTTGTAATTTAGGATGCATCCATTGTTTCTTCTGAGTATGATGTTGGATCAGTTGACACACAACAGGAAAAGATTGAAAATATTATTCTATGAATGGTGGTACAAGCTTCAAATATCTTTGGTGTGAAGAACATACTCTGGTACTTGATCTTTTAATGTCAGTATATTCATGGTTCCAATGTGAACACTTTATGGCTGGAGGGCAACAAGAACTTGCTGCACCTAGTAACATATTTTATGACTGGTCACTGAGGGGTGCAACTCTTGGTGCCTGATAAACTTTTTGAACTTGAAAGTTTTCCTGTGTTTAGGTGGGCTGTCAGCAAGAATTAATGATCTCCACTTGACCAAAGCTACCAAGGTATTACAACTTGCCCAAGAGTGAACTGGAGGTAGTTGTGGCCAAGACTAACTTCATTTACCCATGTCAAAACTAAACAACCAGACGAATTTTATTGTCAAACTTTAAAAACTGGTACAATAATCAAATGTATTTTTGGTACATCTTAAGTATAGTTATTTATTATTACCCTTACATTATACATATATAATATATTCTATAAATTACATTATATACATATTCACAAGTGGGGTTGCTTTCTCAGTCTTACAACGTATCTGTACACACCTAAGCATGCATATATGCAGTAAGGCTGAAAACTACTAGTGTATTTGAAGCTATACTTCAGCTATACTGTGTGATAATGATGACCATGTGTAGATAACAAAGGTCATCTATATCAAATGCAATGTGAATGTGAATTATGGGCAAGAAAACAATTCCAATAATTTTCAGCGAATCAACATTTTCCTTCTGGAATTTTTTACCTTTAGTCAACACATTCAACTTGTTTCTGCTTTTATAGTGTTACATATTTCGTGTGTACATACTACATACCAAGTGTACTATTAACTTGTTTGTGTACCATTGTGACAATTTGTGATGTGAGATGTAATAACTTGACGTACGGAAAAACTTAGTTTTTTTAAACCCCACAAAATTCATTTAGTAAATACCACAGAAAAACCCAAAAATCATATTTTCATATAATTGATTAAAAACTACAGATACAAAATGCACAAGCTAGATACATTGACAAAAACATTTTCGTTTTCAAAATCGCGAAGTTCTCATTGCAATTCTTTTACAATTTTTGACATGTAAACATAAATAAAATAAAATATAGGTTAAAAACTTCTTTCTAATGTGTATTTATATTTTAAACAAGATGATAATGCTCAACAAATAGAAAATCATGGAAACGAGGTCATTCTGATTATGGGTTGAAAAATCCTGCATGTGCGATGGACGATTGTGCATGTAATCTGCGCTCGCGATGGCAGCCATCTTGTATTCGATTCTAAACAATTAGTACCAAACGAAGACAAGCTTGCTGTACAATGGTAATTTATGGAGAGTGGTTTGGTTGGTATCTAAATCATACTGCAACAATCTAGTGGTACCTTCACCGCTTTGAGTGTGTTGAAGATTGTTATTGTCCATTTCAGCCGAAACAACTGGACCGTGAAAATACTTAATTATCTTACAACAAAGGAAATGGTAATTTTGGCTTTACCTGGACGTCGCAATTATTATTATTGGTCGAATCAGATGTAATGGCAACTTAAACGGACACGATAGCATTTTCACTATTCAAACTATCAGCCATATGTTGACTATAAAAAACTATTCGGCTCTCTATCGTTCTCACATTGGGTCTCGTCTCACCCGGCTGTTGTGAGACGCATGGCTTTGCCGTCTAAAAAGTCAAAACGGTTTCACCTTTTACAAGTAGGAAATATTAGAAATGTATTTCCCTCGAGTTTATATACGCACTAAACAGTAATAGTTTTAACAAGAACGTTCCCTTTTCAAATATTGGCTATCGCCAAAATGAATCAATGCTCAACTCACAACAGCTATTTCTGTAAAGGTCAGACCAGAGGTCTCAAACGCGGGTTGAGCACGACATTGTTAAACTGGGGCAATGGAAATAATGAAATATAAACTTACCGCACTCAGCCTTAAGCCATCTTCTGTCTGAATTGGAATGGCACTAATTGAAGTCATAGCAAAGCAGAAGCTTGCAATTTACTGTGACGATTTTGATCAACAGCCAAATAAAGAACAACGGACCATTGATGAACGACTCATAGTTAAAATCGCCGCGAAAACTGAAAGTGAAGACGCGGGATAACGAGATCGAGGCTGAGTACCTGCTGCCCTTCACCACCCTTTTGTTTTGTCAAATAGCAACACCAGAAGAAACACTTGCACTTTCAGACATCAAGTAATATGTCGACGACTACTACTACTACTACTACTACTACTACTACTACTACTACTACTACCACTACTACCACTACTACTACTACTACGAATATTTATACAGGATTAAAAGTTCAAAATAAGATATAGACAAGCTATATTCAAATTCTATTCTACCACTGTTGATGTCATCCTGTCTATTTTGTAAATTCACATTTTTATAAAAATATATGGGTTTGAAAATATACAGATCAGTCTGTAATGCTTCTTACTGGTGTGAGGTGCAAAATTTTTAGGCAAAGGGCACATGCAAATGTTATTACAAAGCAGAGGGTCAAATAAATTTTTGAAATCATAACAAAATTGTTGCAATATAGACATTAATATTGTGACATAAACAGTTTAACTTTAAGTTATCTACATCAAAGGAGATAGTAATGTTTTATTTCTAACACTTTGCTATACAAACCAAGTACAACGGTCGCATTTGTTACAAAAACTGTGCTAATCCTTTATTGTATTCTGTAATGTTAGAATTTGGTAGACAAAAGTCAATGGGAATCATGGAATTGAGAGTTTTCCTTCTAAGTATCTTTGAAATCAGGTTCCATGCTGAGATTGTCAGCAGGTTACCAGTCAGCTGAGACCTCTTCTTTTAGTTGTTAATGTTTGTTGTTGAAAAAACTTGTTTTCAAATTTTATTAGATCCAAAGAGCACCATTATTTTTTTCACAAAATCTTTCAGACGCGGAACTTATCATTAGAAAGCCCACCAAAAGCCTTTAAAGCCAACATTCAGAAAAGTTTCATTTAACGTTAAATCATATTCTATGTCAATTAAACAAATAATTTTATTTTATTGAGATAATCAATTGAGCACACAATAATTCTAGTTTTTCTGGTGAAATCTTTCGATATTTTCTATCATTTTCTATCCTAAAATGAAATTAAGATAATGTTATAATTAACAGTCATATGATTTCATCATATGCAAGCAACATAAACTTGTCTCAGATATTGTTTTGTGGGTAAATTTTACTACCATCACTTGATGGTAGTAAAATTTGATTTTATAGTAATAAAATTTGATTTTATAGTAATAAAATTTGATTCTATAGTAATAAAATTTGGTAATAAAATTTGGAACTTGATGGTGAGAGTTCTGTTCCAGTATTCCTCCTTCGTATTCATCTGGGGTAACCTTCTCCTCGTGCTGCTGTGGCAAGAATGGTTGTGGAATCGAGATTACAGGACGCGTCGCATTTCTGCATGTGTTTGCTCACTGGCGATGATGGTATGCTGTGCTCCTTGAGTCGAGCCATTAGATGCTGACCTGTTTGGCCTACATGGGTAGGATTACACACTGCACATTTGATGTGATATGCGACTCCGCTCCTGAGAGCTTTCTCTACCGAAGGTTTCAACGATGGAAGAACAGTTTTCATTTTTCTTAGGCTGAATATGACATTGCAAGGGGGTTTGCTCTTGTGCAAGTAGTTATCAACGGCTGAATGCCCTATTCATGCGATGAACAAAACCGAAAACTACAGAATTTTTGAACCGTTTTTCTATTTTGCTATCATCAGAGGCGTCACTGCAGTCAAAGGAAAATAATTGAGCTATCCAAACTAAAGTAGTTTCCAGTATTTTATTCTCTGAAAACCTTCTTTTGAACTCATTTTTTGGTACAACAAGCTGTTTATTGTACTTCTTCTTGAGTTCAACATCTACAGTTACAGATTTTAGCATTGGAAAATAATTTAAGCTACTTTGTCCTATCTGATGTTAAACAGGTTCAGTTTTATTGTAAATGACTTCACAGCATTGTACATTTCATGTGTAAAGACATTTTTACCTTGAAGAATCACATCCAAACTAAAGTAGTTTCCAGTATTTTATTCTTTGAAAACCTTCTTTTGAACTCATTTTTTGGTACAACAAGCTGTTTATTGTACTTCTTCTTGAGTTCAACATCTACAGTTACAGATTTTAGCATTGGAAAATAATTTAAGCTACTTTGTCCTATCTGATGTTAAACAGGTTCAGTTTTATTGTAAATGACTTCACAGCATTGTACATTTCATGTGTAAAGACATTTTTACCTTGAAGAATCACATTGAGCTCATTCAATTTCTCAAGGAAATCTAATGCAAATGCAAAATCGCATTTGAATTTACTTGTGGCTATTAATTCTCTAAAGTCAACACTAGCCTCCTTCATTACCAAAAAATAAGAGTCTCCTCTTGTAGAACCTACACCCTTTTCAGCATTTTCCCCAAACTCAACCAGGGAACACTATTGTAAAACATGACATAATTGTGTCCATATTCCACATCAGTCAGAAATAACATAATTTTCTGTGGTTTAGTCCTTTCTAATGTAAGTAGTTGACAGCTTTCATAACTGAGTTCACAGTGATTTTACATGAAGCACTAACGTACGTAAATTCTTCTAGTAGGTAATACAGTGCAGTTGAATTAGTTTCCTGTCTGGGTACATGACACTGACTTTTTCACTGACCTCTATTATCACAACAACACCTTTTCTAGTTAAAGATGGGGCCCCTCCTACTGCCATACCGACATATTTGCTCCATTCCAACTTTTGTCCATAAAACAGTCACACGGGTGACAAAACAATTTCGATCCATTTGTGGTGTTTTTCGGTGATTTCATTAATAGCAATTCTTAAGTGACATTGAAGTCCCTGTAAATCCCTCTATTGATAATGAGCATTTGTACTCTATTCACAACGTCTGTACTTTCATCAAGAGAAATTGAAAAATAATCGCTTTTCTTAATTTTGCTATATTTTCTATATATTTTCTACATTTGTTGAAATCAACAAAGAATCTTAGTCTGGTTTTCCTGGACAAGGAAACATCCTTGAACTGCATTTTAACTTCTATGAAATAATTTTTGCCGTAAAATTGATATACTCATTTATAAATTCCTTATCTGAAAATAAATTGTTGTACATACTATCAAGCTACCATGGGTCGTTTGCTCTTGAAAGGTAGACATACCACTTATCATCATTTGATGTTTCTGAAAGCTCTCACGTATCACTATACTTTTCTTCATTAGATCGATTTCTGAACAATTCCGACCATATTTGTTGTGTTTAATTTCATAATGTCTCTTCATAATTTTAATTATAATTTTTTGCAAAATTTTAATACATAAATTTACTCCAAAGCGGAAGTTTATGAAGCGGAACTTTTCAAAAGTGACACTTGTTGCATAAGAAACTGGATGGTGCTGACGGGGAGAAAAAACGCCTTGCAGGCCGGACGTGACTCTATTTCCGTTGTTGCCCACCATTGACATATTGAACAGGTACATCATTTTTTAATTTTCATTTTAAATCACAATCACATACGTTGGAGTCAGTTTCCGTAAATATCCACCACCCAAAATACCATCGGACGAATTTCAAAATTTCAAATAATTTTTCTCTTATCTAACTGCATTCCAATGTTGTCAGGAGACTCTAAAAGAAATTGTCTGTAGTTACAGGTGGCTCCAGAGATTACAATCACCAGAGGCACCTTAGATTATCTTTAGTTTCTTATACCCATTGATATGGGAAGTTTAGTACTTCTGCATTCTATCAAAAGTCTTTACAATATTACACAAAGGATAGGAACCAAAAAGAGGGTGGATAACGTCACCACAACAACTAGGAAGTGTGATACTAATTTTTAAATTATCATGTCATCTTTTAAAAATTAGGACCAAACGCCATTCGAATTTCTATGCTAGTCAAAAGAGACTTATCTAAATTAAAATTAAAATCCACAAAATTGATCTAATAGATTTAAGTCTATAGATGGATTAAGTATAACTCGATAATATTAGGTACTATGATGGTTTGATTGTCCCAAAGGCCACCACTAAACTACTGTTTCTTACAGAAGTTATCAAGGAGTTTAGTCATTGCCTATTATAAACAAATAGCCTCTCAATCGCTCCAGCCTTCCAGTAAAAATTGTAGTGCTCACAAATGCAAAGACTTTTTAGAAGCTCTGCTCCTGGATTTTGTCTAAAAGTGTCTATTTAGTAGATGAAAACCATAGAGATTTGTAAAGCAACATAACCTGGTGTAGTTTAAAATTAAGAAAATAGGGAAATGTAATGATAGTTTTTATTTCAACAAGAAATTGTTCCAAGTTCTCCGTTAGCGGTAGGAGCAATCCTCCACTGTACCGAGGGCTATTACTAGATAGAATTTTCTAATTGATTCTGAGGTCAATTAAAAGAGGAAGGCAGACCCCTTAATTGAAAAAAAGAGAAATTGAGAAGATGAAAATTAAAGAGATCCACATCGACCAGTGTTCATCGGTGTGACAGGTGGTGACATTGTACAATTGAATAGACTAACAGACTATGCAAATTTAAAGCCTTACTTAATTGTTTATTATGCCAGACCAAGTATGAACTTTGATAATTTTGAAAATGTGATGATTTTTAATTTCTAAAATGTAATTGCTGTCAATTTTCAAACAGTAATGGTTTTTGATTTTGAAATTTTATGGTATTTAATTTTCAAAATGTGACGGCTTTTAATTTCTAAAATGTGATTGCTTTAATTTTAAAAAGTGGTGGATTTTAATTTTAAAAAAATGTAATATTTTTTTTTAATTTTTTAAATTAAAAAATTTAAAAAATGCGAATGTTTTTCACAATCACTCTTCTTGAAAATCCCGCTAAATGAACAAACAGCAAAAATCCTACCACAAAAACATTGTCAACATGGCAGTTCTTTCCAGTGTCATGAGGAACAGCTTATGCTTGTACAAGATCTGACTGTGCGACATTTATTAAATTACGGAAGTTTTAGCAGCTCAACTCTACAATTTATCAAAAAAAACCCAGAAAGAGCCTCTCCCTTACTTATCAACGCTCGCAACATGTTGCGCACGCGACAAAAAGTACTGAAAACAATTCAGCCTTTATTTACAAATTTCCAGAAATATAGCCTCTGATACCTGGTCAACGATAGGTCAAAGGAAGATAATAATACATATTTTTTAAAAGAGGTTTTGGTTTATCTACAAGTGCAGCAATTTTCCTTTCTCGTAAAGTCACGAACCATGAATTGTTTTTGTCAGTGGTTTTGTTTGACTTGTTGTTATTTTTTATTTTTTTTTGTTTTTGTTGTTGTGCTTATTCACAGTGTCGTTGTAATTTACTTGTTTACATCCTATCAACAGGCTATTTCCCGTAACTTTAATAGGTGGGGTTCTATTGGACAACTAATCTTTTCTTGTTGTTATCTACTTTTATTTTGCTTTTTTCCTAAGCTTTCCTCAGCTTTCCTCAGCTGTTCCAAGAAATCAGGTCCTTTCCTCTACTGTCATCTGAGCCTTGCACTTCAACAACTCTAGGTAACCTTATCTTTTGGTCACTGAGCCTCATGCTCAGATGAGGATTGGAATGATAAAAAACGTTATTGACTTTTCCTTGATAGACTTTGAATGTCTCATACTTTATATCGTACTAAGCGTCTTTCTTTTCTATTGCTTTTCTTTCGTTTCGTGTGTCGAAGGAACATGCCATGTCTAATGTATAGCATGTTTTTTACTTTTTTGAATGACAACTATATCTGGCCTCCTACGTTTAATTTTAGACTCAATTTGCATAGCAAAGTCCCATATACGCTTAACTGCTTCATTTTCTAGTACAGTAATTGTGATATCTACAGAGGGCTCGTAGCTCTTTGATTCGCACAGGAGACCCAAATTTGAGGCATAAACTTCAATGTATCAAAACAGCCACTTTATCATGACGCCATTTCTTGTACTCATTTTGTACCAGTTTTGACATTCGAGACAACATGGCTCATGATTTCATTCTTTCCCCGCACATTCTACACTTTGGAGATCCTTGCCTTTCATCTATCATTACCGATATCCAGTTTGTTCTAAGTGGTGATCTTGAGCTGTCATAACAAATCCTTTTGTTTCTTTTTTAATACATTTCTTTCCAAACTTTTTTCGGTAGTTGTTCTTGTTTCGCGTTTATATAATATTCAGGGCTATCCTCTCCAACAGAGATAAAATTCTCAATACTAACTAAACTTGACTTTTTCCCCTTTTTCCTCCAATAAAAGTTATCTATAGCTATCTGGAGATGCATGCATCAATATGCAGTAAGCAGCTTTCTTGCTTTCGTGTCCTTTTCCTGTCCCCCCTTAAATCGTCCTTTTTCTATTTGACAATCCTTGCGCTATATCATACTTTTGCTACTGCCCAAAAATTTATTGATTCGATTGTATTCTTTCCATTACGATTTACGATAGTTCCTTTTTACCCTCCTAAAATATCATTTTTTAAATTTTTTCTTTCATTTCTTTGCTCTTGATGTCATTACTTTGAAGAATGCCGATATGTTTTTATTCTTTACTCTTCTCCAAAGTTTTTTTTCCTTCTCCACTTGATAAAACTGTGCTTGAATGTTCCACAATATGACTTATTTTCAGTTTAACCATTGGACATTTTTGGATGATGCATTCCTAGCGATATGGTCACTAAAGATTTTTGCTCTCTGTTCAGGTGTCTCAAGCCCTTATTAATTTTTGAGTATAGCTTCAGAACGTCCATAAAAAGAAGATGGTTTATCTTGCCATGGGCTTTTCCAAGCTTCTATCCATCTACCATTTCGATATGAAACAAACAAGGTTCGAGATAAGATGTATCCCCGAAAAATCTCTCTTATGATATTCAGCGTCTCTAATCCATTTGTGACTGCTGTTTACTCTACCTTCCAAAAATTCGTAGAATCCATTCACAGACATAGATCCAGGAGTAGGATCCAGGAGTAGGATCCAGGAGTAGGACACCATATCATATGCCTTCTTGTAGTCAATCTACAGGTATACCTTTTTCAGTCTCCTTTTGCAGTTCTTGATATCCATTTTATTTATTTTTTCTTATTTTTTTTGTCTTTAGTTGCGCCTGGTACAAAAGGTGTGAGATACTGAATGCTTGAGGGCAAGAAGGTGTGACATGGCTGACGGAGGTGCTGCGAGAGATATGAGATGAAGAAATGTTTCCGAGTGACTGTACCAAAAGCTTATCTACAACTAACAGGGAGACAATTTGAACTGCAACAACTACAGAGGAATAAAGCTTCTGGAACTGGCAATGAAACTCTTTGAGAAGATTCTGAACAAGAGATTAAGAAGACTAGTTGAGATAGACACCATGCAGTTTGAATTCAGGGAAGGGAAAGGGACACTTGATGCAGTCTTTGTCCTGGGGCAGCTGCAAGAGAAGCCTTTAGAGGGTAACAGAAGTCTCTACATGGGTTTTATGGATCTGGAAAAGGCTTATGATAGAGTCCATAGGGAATTGGTGTATTGGTACCTTCGAAAAAGAGGAGTCAGCGAAAAGCTCGTGAGAGTAGTCAGAAGCCTTTACATATGCTGTGAAACCTTGGTAAGAACTGGTGCAGGGGATACATACTCTTTTATAGTCAGGGTAGGATTGCATCAAGGATCAGACTTAAGTCATTTGCTGTTTATCACCATCATTGACACAGTATCGGAGGAAATACGCAGAGGTGCTCCACAGAAACTCCTTTTTATCGAAAATTTAGCCATTAAAGCCAATGATGAAAGGAAGCTGCAGGAGAGACTGGGAGAGTGGCAAGAAGCTCCAGAGAAGATGGGCTTAAAAGTGAAGGCAATGAAGACGGAAGTACTGTTATCAAGTGGGCAAGTTGTCAAAGCCCCTGAGATATTGTATGTCCATGGAGAGGAGATAAAGGCAGTAGATAAGGTCAAGTATTTAAGTTCCATCATTGAAAAGGAATGAGGCTGCGAGGAAGAAGTCAAGGCAAGGATTTGGAGTGCCTGGAGGAAATGGTCTGAGAGTAGTGCAGTTATCTGCGACAAAAAGGTGCCACTCCATCTCAAGAGGTATTTCTATACGACGGTCATCAGACCTGTTATAGAGCTGAAACTTGGCCATTGAAGAAGCCACAAGAGAGCTAGCTGGAAGCCACAGGGATGAAGATGATGCGATGGATGAGTGGGGTATTTCTGTGGAAGCACAGAAAAAGTGCAGATTTTTAATGCCATACCAAAGTAGTCGAAGTGGAGAGAAAGGCTAAAGAGCCTAGACTCCGCTTGTTTGGACACCAAATGAAAAGAGAGGAGAAAGTATTGTGAAACAAGTGTACCATCAGCAAATAGTTGGAAAAAGAGATGGAGAGACAGAGTGCAGATTGGTAAAAAAACAGTTGGCACTAAGGAGGACGAGGGAAGCAACAGGAGCGTGCGAAAGACGAAATGCTAAGCGGTCGACCCAACTTGAAGTTGCAAGAAGGCCGAACCAAGAGAGGAAAGAAGAAGATAATCATTTTATTGATTATCAGTTGGTCTATAGTACCCCCATTATTTCACCTTGAAACGTCCTGTTCTTCGAGTAAAAACTTGTTCGTTTCAAGATGTTCGTTTATTTCTCCAGGAAATATACCAGTCATAAACTTCAACATCATGGTAAACCAGATAATGGGCCGAACGTTTGAGATAAGACTTCCTTTTGACACATCTTTGATGATAAGAGTCGTTCCGCCTGTCACCACCCAATATTGTACTTTTCCTCTAAATATGCAGTCTTGAAGATGTCTCGACATCCTTTTATGTACACTATCAAATGTTTCAACCAATGGCCATGCACTTTGTCCGAGCCACGGACTTTCCGTTTTAGTAGTTTTGATAACTGTTTTTGACGCTTTTTTCTAGTCAGTTTGGAAATTCTCTTGCGTGGAATATTTACATAACCTTTCTTCTAGATCTTTGAGACATTCTGCATCTTCCTCCCGTTATTTCTCTGTAACCCAAATGCTATTCCAGAATGGTTTACTTTCTTCTGAATCTGCCTTAATTTCGACATATATTTTTTTCGACATATATTTCTTTTTTACCCATTTTTTAAAATAATCTCTTTCTATTTGCTTGAAAGAGCCTATTTTGGAGCAACTGATTGCCTTTTTCCTCTTATTTTTCTATCTTAGCTAGTTTAGCCTTCACCTTTTGTCAAGCTCTTCAACAACCACCAAAATCCCCTTTCCTTTGACATGGTAACTTTGCTCCAGTTTTTTCTTAGTATGTTCACTTTTTAATGGTTTTCTTTTCCATTGGTTAATTTGCTGATATAATTTTATAACCATCGTATTTTTCCTGTTATTGTCTTTTTCCACCACGGGTATTTGTGTCCCGGTGCTTTCCTTTTCTTTATATTCATAAGATCAGCAACAACATTCACCCTAGGCAGTACTAGCATATTTGTCCGTGCTGTTCTCAATTTCAACTTAACTGGTGACACTATTTTATTATTGTCGGCATTTCTCACAATTTCTTACTTTCTATACTTCGTACTTTTCTGCCTCTAATCTTTCTGGATGCAAAAAAGTTTTCTTTAAATTCTACCATCACTCTTTCTTTTCAGTACTAATCTGTAAGCTTTCTTGCTGGGATCACTTTTTAAATGGCATTTCATCCCTGGTCTGCAAATTTGTTTTTTTTACACTGGACTTTATTCCTACGATCCGCAGTAGCCCAATGTCGATTGAAACACTAATGCTTTGCACTTTAACCACCACGGAGCGCAACAGCTTCGCCAAAGGTTCCCTTTTACACTATTGTTTGGATTATTTCTTTGAGACATTCCACTCATATAAAAATAGTGTTGATAGGTGATACGACCACCGGTGTATTTACTGTGACACTACCACTAGGTATCTGCCAACCAAGGCTAAAGAGCCCCCTAACTATGAGAGAGGAAAGCAAGAGCGGGCTTGAAGTAATTGTGGCGAAGGATAAATCCATTCGCCTGCGTTGACTGTAGTTAGTTATTGTAGTCATCCAGGTTCATTCATTTTCGCTTTAAAACAGAGAAACTTATTCAAAGTTTACATAAAGTTTATTGTCAGAGGATGATTTACCTATACGTTTGGAACGTAAGGAATTGGATCAATTAAACTTATCTTCTTTTGTAGAGGAGATTCAAGTCTCTAACTCTCTTTTAGTTTTAACACTCAATCTGCAGACAGTACTGTTTCGCCCTTTGTGGGCTCATCAGTGCAGCACAGAGCTTCTAAGACATAACTCTTTGGCCATATTGCCGGAGCAAACACAGCTTAAAGAGTTATTGTGGGTTTCTGTCAGAGTGCTCAAACCACGCATGAGTAGTGAGCGTTGCATTATGCTAACAACAGGTTCCCAAATCTCAGATAGAGTGCTCAACCAAACTTTCGTAAGGGAGCGTAATACTCAATCTGCAGACAGTACTGTTTCGCCCTTTGTGGGCTCATTAGTGCAGCACAAAGTTTCTGAGACATAACTCTTTGGCCATATTGCCGGAGCAAACACAGCTTAAAGAGTTATTGTAGGATCCTTTAACAGGGAGATTTGTCGCTGACACACTCTCCACGGCAAACCTGCCTTCTAAGATATAGTAAACCTCAAATTTTTGGTTCAAAAACTGTAGAATTTCCTGGTGGTAAAATTGCATATCAACTTTTTACCCTGAATATAGAT
The DNA here is from genome assembly GCA_003991215.1 of Morbakka virulenta. Classification (NCBI taxonomy): domain Eukaryota; kingdom Metazoa; phylum Cnidaria; class Cubozoa; order Carybdeida; family Carukiidae; genus Morbakka; species Morbakka virulenta. The sequence continues at coordinate 231,181 of RDPX01000540.1, forward strand.
TTGCCATGAAAAGGAGAAGAAACGAGACAAAAGATGTTCGAATCTCTATACACAATTTCAGTGGATATAGTACATTGGGGTAGTTTTGGAAAACCATGTCAATTCCTTTCCTTTTCCACAAATAGTAAAGATGCTTACTATTAACTGTGTTTCATAATTGGGAAAAGCATGATAAAAAGGTGAAAAAACACGGTAACACGAAGACCCTTAAGGGATGGGAGGAATAACTACGTACACTGAAAATGAAAGAAAAAGACAATAGAGTAAATCATCAGCTCGATTCAAGCTTTCTAAATATAAAGCTGGTGAGTGGTCGTAAATAACTTTCACTTATGCAAAAATCCGCCTTTTGGCAATCTTGAGTTTAAGAAGTTGCTTAGCCTTGGCAATTGTCTAGAACTATAGTCATTTTCATCAAAATGTGACCCCAATAGAAAAGATCAGATTGAAAGATTGCCTAAGAATTCAAATACAATCAGTTCATATATTCTAAACAACTCTACAATAAAATTGAAAAACATGGCTTTGGACCAGACCAAGGAGGAAGGCCATGATACAAATTTTAATTCAAATTTGCCAGATCAGATCAAAGATGTGTCCAAGAAAAAAAATATTCTTAAGCGTCTTGTTCACCCATTTCTGTGATGAATGGACTCATTTTCGAGGAACCATTGTTTGTCAATATAAGCTGTTGGGTCAGAATTGCATCTCCCTCAGCACCAGTTGTACCTCCCTTAAGACGGTATATAAGACTATCTTAATTTCTAGCTGTAGACAAATTTAATCCACATACTTTTAATAGCATTCATCATGATTTAAGTACATATTCGACAATTTTTTTCTAGGTAGTACTTAAAAGTTGTCAGCGATAGTATACTACTCGATTGCATCACTTAACCATGTATCTTAGATCTCCGTTACTAGTGCTATCTTAAATAACTTGTTATACGATTCACGAGGAGCCTGCAAGTATTGTGTGCATTTCTACTCGAATGATCTCTGCATGGTCCTCAGTTTCAACTATGATGTGTCGAGTCGGTATGAAATTCCTTACTAGAATCGAACTTCGAGAAGGTGCTGCTAATGGCAATTGGAATAGCCTTGTTGTCTGGCAATCCACACAATGACTACGCGTTGATCCCTACATCACTGGAAAGGGGGTGGGGGTGGACGAGTTGCAGAATATTATTTCCCGAGTGAGAGGAGGAACGTCCAGTCAAAGCCCTCACCTAGCCCACCGAGATAAAAAAATCAAATATCCATGGACATTGTATTTATAAAAATGATGGAGTCCAAGACTTACTTCTGAAGCCTGTAGTTCAGAAATGATGCTCTTTTACAGATGTTCGTCATTTTCTGTCCTTAGTAGCACCTGTCCATCCATTTTGCTATGCATTTGACATTCATCATCCTTGGTCACCCTCTGCCAGTATTTTAATCTACATTCTCTTTCAGGCCCTCTACTGCCTTTCTTTCAATTACATCTCCTTGGAACCGCAACGGGCTCTTATGAATGATGAATGGAAGCTGTTGTATGCATCCTGTTCTATGCAGAACCTCTTAATTTGTCATGTTCTCCAATAATGAAATCCAAACCATTCGATGAAGGATGCAAATTTCTGCTGATTCCAGTTTTTTTCCAAAACTGGTATCGTACTTCCAAGATATTTGAAATTGTTTACCTGCTGCATCTTTTCACCATCTCATTTACTTTGCATTGAAAAGAATCACTCTTTTTGCTAATGTCCACCCAGATGGCCTTCTTGGATTTTATGCTGAAGCTTTTTTCTCTTTTTCTAACAGCACTTTATGATAGATGTTGAAGCTTTTCTGGAGGGTTAGTTATACGCTTCGTGTCGTTTGTATAGTGAATACTACTCATCCTGTGTTCTCCTATGATTAAATCACCACCTACTTCAATAACTACCATCATCGTAAAATACTAAATAGACCAGGAAAGAAAAAATAGTTTTATCACACAGCTTATTTGATAGTACTGGATTTTCCAACTTCTTCTTGAACTTGTACCCCAGCAGTCTGATGCGGATACACATTTATTAAGATTAGAAAATCTTTTCCAATCAATTTGAGTTCTTTTAGTAGCTCCAGCAGAGTCTCGTGTTTAGCTTTCTCGAAAGCTTTATCATAAACTTTTTCTTCGTCGTCGAGTCTCGCGGCTATCATCATCTCAGATCTTTTTACTTCAGAAAGTGGCCCAGGCCACTGCTGCGTCGCTGCGATTGGCAAGGTCGTCGTCGGCGCACTTTGGAGCGAGGCTACAGGACATGAGATGTGCCATGGTTTGCTCACTGCCGCAGTAACAGGTACAGGTGGGGGTCATGTTTCACACTTGGCTTGGTCGGTGGAGGTGGTGAGGGGCTGGGTGGAGTCCATGAAACTGCTCCGAGAGGACAGTCTCTTCCGGGTGGTGGAATGCTGATGAAGTGGATGTCTATTGTCATCTGCGTAGATGAACCTGTTGCAGGCCTCAAAGATTGGTTGGTCATTTGTGTATATATTGAACAGAGTTGGTGCTAGCACACTTCCATGAGGGAGTCCGTTTCTCTGATTAAACCATCGGCTGCGCTTGTCATTCAGTACGACATAGAACCTACGGTTAGATAGCAAAGAGCGGATCAAGTTTCAGAATTTTGTGTCGTGAGTGAAATGGTACAGCTTGTTAATCATAAGCCGGTGTTGGACAGTGTCGTAGGCGGCACTTAGATCGACAAAAGCTGCTCCAGTAATGAGCTTCTTTTGGAAGCGGTCTTCGATCTGTTGGATGAGCTTCAACAACTGACTTTCGCAGGACTTCCCTTGCCTGAAGCCAGCTTGGTCGGGGGTTAGTTGAAGCTCTACTATTGGGCAGACTCGGGTGAGCAGTAGTCTCTCAAGGAGCTTGTAGCTGATGCATAGGAGTGATATGGGTCGGTAGCTCTTCGGTTCATCAGGGTTTTTGCCAGGTTTCAGTATGGAAACTACTTTTGCCTTTCTCCACATGGCTGGGATTTGCCGTGTGGTGAGGCATGCATTGAACATCTCTAGGATCCAGGTGGTTGCTTTAGGTCCCATGTTCTTGAGAAATTCAGTCAGGATGTCATCAGGGCCGGCTGCTTTTCCTGATTTGAGCTGTTTGGTGCCTTGGTGGAGTTCTTCAGCAGAGAAAGGGCGAGTTAGGTAAGACATGTTCTGGTCTTGGGATGGCAGTCTGGTGGAGGAGAGAACTCCAGTGTGTCTTCTCCTTTCTTTGCTCCGTCCATTTGCCACCAGTTGACTTGCCATCTGATTGGGTGTGACATTTCATTGTTTTGGAGGATCGGTCTTGTTTTCTCCTAGCCTTTTGATCGTGCTCCAGGCCTTTTTACTGTTTATTTTCATGTCTGTTTTCTCAATCATGTTTTGCCAGGCCGTCCTGCGCTCCATTCCAACCATATCAAGAAGTTGCTCCCCAATCTGAAGAGTTTGGTCATTGAACGGGTCAGAACTAAACATTACCTGATAGTCTCAGAGCAGACGTTTTGAGTCGCTGGTAAGACTAGGAAGGTACTTTGTGCGGCACCCCCGGGGAATGTGGAGGCATGTGGCTTTGTGCATTCGTTGTTTGAAAGCTGAGTAGTTCTGTGGAATTGGACGGAGGTAGGTTAGCATGAAGTCAAGAGTTTGCCTAAAGCCTTCCCAGTCAGCTTTGCATAGATTAAATCTACGTTTGAACGGGATGTCTAATATACTGCGCATAACCTGATGGAGATTGGTCTGTGTTGGGATTTGGGAATAGGGGATAAGACCCCCTTCTGAGCCGTATGGCATAGTTAGTTGGTCGCAAAGCAGAGATCGGGATTGTAGCCCCGCTTCCACCTGGCACTGAGGAAGAACTTTGGGATCTTTGAGTCATGAATTAGTGTCAGGTCAAGTGATTGTGCCCAAGATTCAACGAGGTCCCCGTCTCTGTCATTTTTGGCATAGTCCCATCTTGTGCTATGGGCGTTGAAATCACCAATGATGATTCTGTGTTTTCTCAGACTGCTTGACGGTGGTTCAGTCCAGACAAATCTACACCCAAGAGGTTTGTAGATAGAGGTAATCTGTATGTTGGGAAGGGACACCGTGATCAGTTGGATGTTGTGTTGGTTTGTGGTATGGACTGCATCAACACTGAGGTTGTCTCTAGTGAAAACGGCAGATCCATACTTTTCATGTCGTATCTCAGCAATCAGCTTCATTCCGGGTAGGTCCGGTCTTCTGCTGGAGGTCTTCAGGTGTGTCTCCTGGAGGCACACAATGTCGTAATCTTATGTTGTCTGGAATAGTAGCTTTGCCTTCACATCTGTGTATCCTTTAATGTTGAAGGGGGCAACAGCCAGAGCCGGTCAGACAAGAACCCGTGTTGATGACTTTGGTGTGGAGGCATTTGGAGGTTGGAAGGTAGAATCACAGAGGGATAAGATCTGTAAATGATGAAAAGTTTGCGATTGTTGCAGAAATTGACCAACTGAGGTTGGCAACCTCAGCGTTTCCCAGGATGCGTCACGAGGAGACTTTTTGCATGCATCCTTATCATAAACTATAAAGCACTGATATAATTCAAGATGTAAGTTTTTGCATTATAGCAAATCGATTATTCTTCCACGTTTTGACCTTATTCTGTTTTTATAGCCCTCTAGAAAAATGGTTTCTGGTTCCTTCGCCAAAGAATTTTCCTAAAATTCAACCCATACGATGGAGAAAACCACTCGGAAGAGAAAGAGTTCTACAATAAAGCCGTCCGGGGAAAACAATCCGTTCATAGAGAGGTTTATCACAACAAGGATCAGCAACTGCGTAAGGATTAAGACGTCGAGAGAAAAAAGTCACAAGAGATGCAACAAAGTGAACTGCTACCAGCGAAGAAAACTCATTCAAAGACTTTCCATGACAATACCCACTGAAAAGCATAAAAGACAACAAGACCTGGGTCCTGCAGGAATTCCACCAGTACATTGTTGATAAGTCCTTTATACACCTTACTTAGAACAGAAAGAAAGGGCAACATTAGAAACCTTCCATCAACCGTACTTGTTTAGAGGTACATAACGTGTTTTAGTGTGGTTTAACTGAACTTAAGCCAACAATTCATATTCGTTTCTTGTGAATTGTATCCTACAGCCTTATCATATAAAAAATTGTTCCAAATCTTTGTGTGCTTTTTCCTTTTCGTGTAATCAGTTGAACTACCAAACTTTTATGTATATCCTACCCAACAAATATTGGAATAATTAGGTTCTTTAGCCATCACCAACCCTACCCTAGGGGTGGGGATTCCAGGGAAGCCCTGAATTAATGATAGGTGCCTGGGCGTGGTGTACTTTTTCATTGCCTCAATTGTCAAGAGGTTCTTTACAGTAGTGATCCGTTATTTGGTGCCTGTTTGAAAGTTGAACGAAAGGATGCGGCATATTCAAACACTACTAGATTCGGAACTGCAGGGGCATAAACTCTACACTTTAGGAAGCTTTCTTATTTCTGAAAAGCCCAGGGGTTTTCAGGGGCTTCGGCTACAATTTTTGGTTTTTGCTCAACCTTTCCGGAAGAAATTTTCAGCCCTTGCAGGTAACTTGGTCGTTCTCAGGAAAACAAGGATATTTGACCCCACATTCAAAGGGTTTCCGCTGAACTGGTGATGTTTTGGTGTGCATTCCGCACTTTGTCATCTCTTTAAACTTGATTGGTCCAGAGGGCCAATTGATTACTTGAATGCTGAACCAGTTCTCCCAATTTCCATTGCATTACACTCACAAATTGTTGAGTGAGTGTTTGAAAAGAAGTTGAGCTACATTCACGGAAAAGGACTTTTTTACTCATATTGAGGATGAAAAGCTAACGAGATGACCATAGCTGCAGCGTGACAGTTTTCTAGGAATGGAGGAAGTATTTCGTACAAAAGCAGAGGAGCGAGAGCACTTGACCAAAATAATCCAAGAATGGAATGCCAGTCGTTTGGACATGTTTGCTCTGACGGAGCCAAACGAGGTAAGATTTCAAAGAAAACAGTTTGTTGCACCAGTCCGTTAGCTTTGGATGGTGCACGGAAGAAGTCTCCACTTGTGTATTGAAAAACGCAGTATGATAACATGATCATCCACATTAACAAAGAAGGTTTGATTTGGATGTTGTGTTAATAGTGTTAAGTACATATTTTTAGGATTACTGAGGTTCCGTACGGTTACCGAGTCAACTTGACGATACTTAAATGGACTTTTACTCTTCATGTTTCCCTGCCACCCTAGGTTGGTGTCAGATTTTTTCAGGAAACAAACCAATATGTTTATATTTAAGGTTCTTTATTTTGGAAGTGCAGGTTATGAGTAAATTTGATCAGCGATTCTGCGAATGGAGCAGTATTCGTTTTATCCTTATGAGATTTACGTTGCTGTACATGTTGTTTGGGTTACATGAGCGCAGTGTACAGATTTCAGCAATGTTTGCCAAAGTCAAGAAAAAGTGACTTGATTTTCTACTGACGTGCTGTGGCTGGTCAACTTGGAGTTAGTATTCCATAATGCACTCACCGGGATTATGTAGACTGATATATTAGTTATCTTAGGTATGCATTTCAAAAGAACAATGTGATTTTATTGTCGAAATTCTAACGAATTATCAAAATTAAACAAAACAAGTAAAACGAAAACATTTTTATTGAACGTTGGGTCCAGGCCAAAGACTGAAAACCATTCCTTTTTTGTTTTGAAGCTTCGCTGTGGCGCATACAATGCTTACTTAGGGACTTTAAGGTTGAATTGAGCTCAACAGTCACGGACAGTTACAAAAGGGTTTAGACAAAACAAATAGGAGGGAACAGTTGGGTCCAAGAAACTGGCCTGGACGACATGAAGACTATTGACAGGATAAATGATGCATCTGTACGCAGCAGTAAACTGATGCAAATGGATGCTTCTACATGTAGCAGTAAACTGCTGTTGTTTGTACTCGGATATCAAGGCACAAATATGTATAGTGGTTTACTTTGGGAGGAAGTGATCAGATCGGATTTGAAGCAAATAGGTGTCACCAAAGATCTAGTAAAGGACAGACTGGCCTGGAAGTCTATTTTATTGAACTCTCTAACACATGCCAGCATGTAAAATGGACATAAAACCGAATATGACAATGATTAAATACCGTGAAAGTTCAAGAAATTCATAAAAGATGTGGAAAAGAGACATTGTTGTGTTACATGTATTGGCCAAAAAAATTTACCCTACTACACTACCAATGGTTCTGATTTCGTTACAGGTGAAGTGACAGATTTTTCTCAATACCTAAAACAAATAACTGCATAAAGTCATTTAACACCCAAGGTCTTTCAAAACTTGATGTTGAAAGCAATCTGATTATATTAACAACAAATTTTTAAGGCTCTTATGGTGTGATGGTAGGAAACTTTAGACATGTACAGGTAGATGCTTTTTGTTGGACAATAAGTTTGCAAAACATGGAGAAATCTGCCAGACTGGATAACACAGATCTGCATTTGAAAAAACAATCTTGCCGGATGAGTCTTTTTGGACTGATTTTGTATCTTTCTGACACACTGAATTCAAATATGCAATTGGTTTTTCTCCATCACGTACAGATTTTGTTTCACAACATTTCTAAAAAAATTCAAATACACATGAAATTCACATTTTGTGAATTATATATTTATGCGACGATGTAGTATTTTTAAAGATCTGGGAAATTACAAAACACACGACGTCAACAAAATAGAGGTCCAATGAATGATCAAGTTAATCACGCAGCCAAGAATGGCCTCTTCTGGGATTTTCTGGAGTGCCAGGCTTGAGGAATACCCCTCTTGAGACACCAACAGTAATCAGCGAGCTTAAAAAGTGCATTTTGATGGACATGCAAGCTCCAATAGCCTGGTAGCTGGAGAGAAGATCTTCGACTACCGAGACATATTGTGTGCTTCTGTGATTCCTGAGAAAATTCGCAATAATGAACTTGAAGGCTAGCCAAGCGTTCAACTGATCTCTGCATAAACTCTTGTCAAAGTCTTTGTCCTTGATGAGTTCTCTTATTTGTGGGCCATCAAACACATCAGCTTCGATTTTCGCTATACTGAGGCAAGGAAATTTCTCCTTTAAGAAAGTGATTGCCTTGCCATCTTTCGGAAGAGCTTTTACGAAGTTTTTCATGAGGCCTAGTTTTATGTGAAACAGTGGAAGCAATACATTTTTGGAGTTGACAAGAGCTTTCTCGACGATGTTTCTTGAGTCCAGTTCCAGCACTCCTCTCTGTGCTGGAACTGGGCTCAACTGGGCTCTCGCTTAGCATAGTGCTGGCTATCAGCCCGACTGTCCCACAGACAAATAAAGCATGGATATTTGGTGTATCCGCCTTGTTGTCCTGAAAGGATCGAGAGTACCTGAAATGATAAAAAATATAATAAGCGCACAGGTTGCAATGGACAAATAAAACGGCAATCATCGATTAACAAAGTTATGTTTGCAAATCACTGACAGCCATGTTCCAATTACTCTCACCTTGAGGTCTCCACAGATTTTCCAGCTATGTAGATTGTATTTGATTGCGGAAAGCAAGGTCTGCATGGTCTTGTAGCTTTCCGACAAGTGCACGGAGTGTGCTATGGGGACGGACACCACTTTGTTTCCATTGTGAAGCAACACAGCCTTTAAACTTTTGCTTGAGGAATCAATGAATAATCTCCAGTCACTGGCATCATATTCCAGCCCTAATGCTGAAACAAGTCCCGGAATATTGTTGCAATAAACCAAACGGCTATCCAGGTCGTTAGTAAACAAGGCCCAAAAGTTCTTGTTGCAATCTCGATACCAGAAGAAAGTGGTATCGGGGTGAAGGAGATTGTTTTCCCGTAATCATGATCCAAGAAGCTGAGAGGATTCTTTGGAGAGAGCCAAGTCCCTCACTAGATCATTGAGCTCTTCTTGTGTTAGTGGTCTGGGATGCGATGCATCAAGGTGGGGCTCATATGACTCTTGGTAACTCTTACCAGTGCATTCACTGGATTTCTCTTCCTCTAGCGACCACTCCTCCACATCCACCGGAGGGGTAGGAACCGGAGTATTGGCTTTTTGAGGTTGAGGTTTCACGGCGGATCGGACGTTGGGGTATATGATACGACCTTTGGTCTTCTTAGTGAAGTCTGAAAGTGATTAAATAGAATTTGTAAATATCTCCACAAGTGTTTAAATGGGCTTATTGTTACACTTAAGGCTACACTTAACTATTGCCTCATTGGAAGGTGAAAAAGCCTTCGAGACCTCAGAGAGACGGAGCATTGCTGTGAAATTTCTTGCACATGGGGAGTTTAAACTGTGTGCATACCAATGACACTGCTTTTATACTACTAGCATAAAAAGCATAAAAGGGCATAATTTTACCCTACTAGCATAAAAGCATAAAAAGGCATAATTTTGTGCTATTAGCATAAAACAGCATAATTTGTCCACTAGCATTAAAGTTATGCTTATAGTTGGTGATTTTCGGGAACTTCTGCTGCAATCTATATGCAGGTTTTATTTATGCAGTATTTTCATACACATTTTACTTCTACTTTGTAGTTTTGTGAAGAATTACTGCGTAAAATTGACTCTTTGTCATTTTGACTTAATTTTCACATGAATATACAACAAGGATTTACTAATATAATTTGCTTTTACTAGCATAATTTCAGATTTTACTAGCATAACAACAGTGTCCCTGGTGCATACAAAACGAGAAACTGAACATTGAGATTGACTCACCGGTGATGTTGGTCATGCAGAAGTAGTAGTCAGTGACATGATCTATACCTTCCCTCCAGATCATCGGTATTCCAAATGGAAGACTGCTTTGTTTTCTATAAGCCCAATGCCTCAGAGCTTCCACGCATGTTTCACATGCATATACACAAGGATTTACTAATATAATTTGCTTTTACTAGCATAACAACAGTGTCCCTGGTGCATTCGAAACGAGAAACTGAACATTGAGATTGACTCACTGGTGATGTTGGTCATGCAGAAGTAGCAGTCAGTGACGTGATCTATACCTTCCCTCCAGATCATCGGTATTTCAAATGGAAGACTGCTTTGTTTTCTATTAGCCCAATGCCTCAGAGCTTCCACGCACGTTTTGCAGGCAAGGTGAGGGGCAAAATCTTTGTCTTGGTCTCCAAGTTTAATCCCGAAATATGCATGGTAGCTTTTCTTTACAAAGGTTGAAATTGTGCAGGCTTGTCATCATCATCATCATAATATTCAGTTTAACGTCCGTTTTACATGCTAGCATGTGTTGGACGATTTCTTGAAATTGACTTCCAAGTTATCCTATCCTTCACCAGGTCTCTGCTGACTTCTTTTTCTTTCAGATCCATCCTTTTCACTTCCTCCCATGTTTTCTTTGGTCTTCCTCTGCCAGTGATTCCTGTCACCATTGTTCTGCATCTACTTGCCCAAGCATTCTTGTCCATTCTCTCCACATGACCAAACCAACAAAGCCTCCTATTCTGCATACAGCTGCCAATACTGTCCAGATTCAATCTCCTTCTGAATTTATTAGAACTGAGCCTGTCCTTTAGACTTACGTTGCACATCCATCTTATCATTCTCATGTCATTCCGCTCCATGCGGCTGACATCTTCAGCTTTCACTGGCATACATCATTGTGCTACGTACAAATGCCTGGTAGACTCTACCTTTGGTAGGTAATGGCAGAGCTCTGCTGGTTAACAATGGCATTAGCTCCCTGAACTTACTCCATCCACTGTTAACCCTTGCTGTAACACTTGCACCAGCTCCCCCCTCGGCTCCAAGGATGTCACCAAGGTAGCAAAACTTCTGGACAACTTCAATTTTCTCACCCTCCAAATGCACTTT
>RDPX01000540.1:244107-264623 GCA_003991215.1 Morbakka virulenta
ACCTGTGCCTTTTCCATTACCAATCCAAAACAGCTTGTATGTTGCCTTTTTCCCTTCTATCATTCTTACAAATTTCCCTCTCCATTGTGTTTCTTGGATGCAGGACAAATCAATGTGTCTTTGCTCAAGAAACTCTGCTACTTCACCAGATGTACCTCTCAAACTTCCCACATTCAGACTACAGAGTCTGAATCTTGTTATCACTTCCTTTGGTTGATGTAGTAGCTTGATAACGGTCTGATTTTGCCTACATCGAGCAAAATTCCTACCGTGCGCGACACCTTCACTTAAATTAGTTCCAGTCTCTTTTACACAGTTATGCTGGATATCTTTGGATGTCATTTCATGGTATGATAAGGCAGTGTTTTATAGGCCGGATGCCCTTCCTGACACCAACCCATTAAGGTAATGGGGACCGGTGTTTTTATTGAGACACCATCTCTAGGTGATTGGCATCCAAGGCTGAAGAGCGCTTCACCTGCCCGTGAGAGAAAGACTATACCCTGCCAGTCCTCAAACTGGTATTTCATGTTTGAATGAGACCAAGCATGGTCTTCGGGGTTAGTGCATAAAAAAATATATTGACCCAAATAATGTATTCTGCCTTACAGTAAAAGTGTTAACTGATTATATGTGTAGTGCTTACTTTTAATGTGTTGTTAAATGTGTGTTAGTTATTATGCTGTGACAAATTTTCATAATTAGTTTATTGAGAAATAAAGTTAGTTATTTACGATTAACAATCTATAATGGCCAGTCTGTACTAAAAAAATTTGTTAAGATGTTCTTACTTACATACTATCACTGAACAATCAAAATTTGTCGAAATAAAATGCTTGCATAGTATTTCAACTAAATTTTATTGGATAATCAAAATAGTAGGCAAAGTTCTAATCAAAGTAGGGTGACAACAACAGTGTGGATGTTCTCCTGTACATTAAATATTGCTTACCTCTTCAAAGAAACCATGTGTTTCCCTAAGAATATGCCTTAACTCAGTTAATTCAAGCAAAATTTGTTGCAATTTTTCATAGCTTGCATTGCTGTCTTTCATTTCACTTTCCAGTTGCTCAAACTGTGCCTTTAAACAGAATTAGACATTCAATAATTAAATTGTTGGTAACTACTTGGTAACAATTAACAGATAAAGTTCCATAAGGCTGCAGGTAAGAATTTTGAAAAAGGTCACATGGTTAATGACACTATTTCTTTTATTAGTACCATTTAAATAACCCAGTCCTTGCTAAAAGACAAACATTTTCAAAGCAAGATACACCTGATGTCCAACAACAACTAAATAAAAAAAGTTTAAAAAAATTAATAAAAAACATTATAAATTTCCTGATTTCTGGACTGCAGTCATATACTCTCTCTCTCTCTCTCTTCCACTGGCTTGAATCCCATTTAGATGGGGTCGCCGGTGTGGATTCACATTCACCATTCCCTCCTGTCTTGCGTGTCCTCTTCAGTTGCACCAATCTCTTTTAGATCGTCCCGGATGTTGTCACGCCAATGCCTTTTTGGTCTTCCCCATTTCCTCTTTCCAACCACTAGACTGTCCATCCGTTTGCCAACATAACTGTCTTCCCTTCGGCACAAGTGACCCAACCAACACAGTCTCGCTTCCCTTAACTTTTTGCCCAACTCTGTTACCCCCAACCTTGATCTACTCACCTCGTTTCTGATACAGTCCAATCTTGTCACTCCCAACGAGAATTGCAGCATCCTCATTTCTGCCACCTTTATCTTCCTTTCCTGGGTCTTCGTCATAGCCACCGCTTCCATCCCATAGAGCAATGCTGGTNTTCTTTTATTAGTACCATTTAAATAACCCAGTCCTTGCTAAAAGACAAACATTTTCAAAGCAAGATACACCTGATGTCCAACAACAACTAAATAAAAAAAGTTTAAAAAAATTAATAAAAAACATTATAAATTTCCTGATTTCTGGACTGCAGTCATATACTCTCTCTCTCTCTCTCTTCCACTGGCTTGAATCCCATTTAGATGGGGTCGCCGGTGTGGATTCACATTCACCATTCCCTCCTGTCTTGCGTGTCCTCTTCAGTTGCACCAATCTCTTTTAGATCGTCCCGGATGTTGTCACGCCAATGCCTTTTTGGTCTTCCCCATTTCCTCTTTCCAACCACTAGACTGTCCATCCGTTTGCCAACATAACTGTCTTCCCTTCGGCACAAGTGACCCAACCAACACAGTCTCGCTTCCCTTAACTTTTTGCCCAACTCTGTTACCCCCAACCTTGATCTAATCACCTCGTTTCTGATACAGTCCAATCTTGTCACTCCCAACGAGAATTGCAGCATCCTCATTTCTGCCACCTTTATCTTCCTTTCCTGGGTCTTCGTCATAGCCACCGCTTCCATCCCATAGAGCAATGCTGGTCGTACTATCATTCTGTACATCTTTCCCTTGACTTTCTCCAGTACTTTCCTGTCGCACAGAACCCCGGTAATCTTCCTCCAGCTGTTCCAGCCACTTTGAATATGCTTCTCAGTATTCCCGTCGCTTCCGCCATCTGCTTGCATGGTTGAGCCGAGGTACTTGAACGCTGTCGCTCTTGGAATGTTCTCACCCTGTAGTTTGATTTTCTCATTGCCTTCATTGGCTGTGCACAGATACTCAATCTTCTTCCTGCTAACCTTCATTCCTCCCACTTCTAACGCCTCTCGCCACTGCTCTAGCTCTTCTTCTGCTTCCAGCTGCAGTCATATACTATTCTGTTGATATTATCATGTAATGACATAACCTGTTGAGCAGGGCACAAAAATATCACTCACCTCCAAGTCAATCATTTCTCGGGGATGTGGTGCCTCTGGGTTTTCTGTGTCAACAACTGGCATACCTGCTTTATCAATCTCCTTTTGCAAAAAACCTTTAAATACAACAAGCAAAGCAACTTAATGACTGTTGTCCACTGAATATAACTTGACCACAAATGTAGCAAAATCTATCAGGATTATTTTTGCATTTTCTGTTCATGGTTGTTGATAGCAGACCTTCAGTTCTTCTGAAATTCTCGGAGCCAGCAATGGGAACTATTGACCTGCGTGATATGTTCAATAAATTTGAACTCAGGGGCTGTTGGATTACAAAGTACAAGTTGGGCTCATATTACCACAAGCTAATCAACATTAGAACCTGCAAATAGCCCAGTGTACAATTCGATGATATCAGCCCAAGTCAGATCGATTTTCAGAATCAGATGCCTCACGAATGATGGAATACATGCAAGCTGGTTTCAGCTTTGACAGTTGTGTCTGCACGGCAGTGACCTCTATTGTCCATTGCAGTAAACGTTTTGATAATTTACACGGCACATAATTGAACATGAACAGATTTAGTGCTGTCAATATTTTTTTTACTGGTAAGAGTGGGTGTCTCATTCTCGCAATATTTGCGAAAACTTGAAACAAAGATTTTGCTGTTAAAAAATGAGACGTGATTGGAAAAATTTGACTGCATATTCGTGATCAGCGTATCAAAGTTATATAAGACGTATATAAATAATGTCATCCGGCAAACTGTCGCAGACCAGTGTAATTCAGGAATGTTTCCTTGCTCCAATTCGTTATATAAAATAATAGACCATTTTTGAACTTTATTAATAAATACCATAGTCTTGAGATGAAAACTGCAGAGTTTTTCTGTTGCCAAAATATTATGAAAGGATATTATAGGATGGACAAATTATTTGTTTCACATACTAAAATGATATTGCAAGATGTTAAATAAGGATTGACATATTCAAAATTTTAAAAAAATATTTGGTTGACATGGTTATCATCACAGATAGTTGTTGTATTGTTATGGGGTGCATTAAATCAACCCCAGTACCATGCCTCTATTTACCATTCTGAGGCAGAGGCAAGAAAAGACTCTTAAAGGAAACAACCTGTTCTTTACAGCTTTCATCAACCTAGAGAAAGCGTATGGCAGGGTCACGAGAGATTAGTATATTGGTGTTTAATGAAGAAGGGAGTCATAGAGAAAATGGTTTGGGTGATAAAGAGCCTTTATGAAGGAGGCCACACTGTAGTGCAGTGCTGGAGTCTCAGAGCCTTTTGAGGTGGAAGTTGAGTTGCATCAGGGCTCAACTCTGAGCCCTTTTCTTTTTGCCATGGTTGTGGAGACCATTGCCAACAACATCAGAAACAGTGCCCCCGATGAACTGTTGTATGCCAATCACATCGCCATTTCAGCCAGTACAGAGGAAGAGCTCTGGGAGAAAGTATGGAGGTGGCAGGGAGAATTAGAAAGAAGAGGCATGAAAGTAAACAGCAGGAAGACAGAGGTCATGGTGTTGTTGAAGGATGGACAACATGCAGCAGGATTAAAGGATCAACATAAAGCAAGTGGAGTAGTTTACCTGCCTTGGCTCGGTCGTTAATGCAAGTGGAGGAAGCAGACAGAGAGGAAGTGGTAACTCAAGTGAACAAAGCTTGGGGTAAATGGAGGGAAGTGACCGGTGTGGTCTGTGACAGGAGAATGTCAGTAAAGCTAAAGGTCAAAGTATATAAGAATGTGATATGACCGGTTTTACTTTATGGCATGGAGTCACTGGCACTTAAAGAAAGCAGAGGAAAGACTATTGAAAAGTGCTAAGATGAGAATGTTTCACTGGATATGTGGAGTTTTGTTACTGGATCACAGAACAAATGAGGACATTAGAAATTTTGTGAAGGTTTGCAACATCAAGGACAAAGCCAGAGAAGTGTAACTGTGATGGTTTGGACATGTTATGCAGAGAGAAGATAATAACATCCTGAAGAGTGTGTACAGGGCAAGAGTGGAAGGAAAAAGAAGTAGGGGAAGGCAGAAGATTTGATGGAAGGATAGTATTGAGCAAGATATGGGGGAAGTAGGCACACAACCAGCTATGTGGAAAAAACGAGAAGAGTGGAGGAGGAAATGCCAAGTGGCTGACCTGACCTGAGAGTTGGAAACATTTGGAGGGAAACAAGCTTGCTGGATGCCACTCAACTTCTAAACCACAAACCAAAAGAGGAGAGGGAGCAGAAATGGCTGGAACAGTGTAACAGGCATGGAGATGCTGGACAGCAATGGATTGAAAGAGGCATTTTGCCTAATGAAGAACTTGCCAATGGAAGTGGGGAGAATTGGATAGTATGAAAGACCTTGAATTGCCTCCAAACCAAAAATGAAAGATGTATGGCATACCACAAGAAGTAGAGCTTCATTACAACAGATACCTGCAGCTGTGGATTGGTGTAAACAATGCCCCACCATCTTAATTGCCCCATCCAGCCGCTCAGTTGCACCAAGCTGCCCACCAGCTGACCTGGGATTATCCTCAAAGGATGCTTCGGGTTGTGCCCATTTCTGGAGTACAAGGGTCTAGGAGGACAACAAGAAGAATCACAGATAGTAGCAAGTCATGTCTTCAGTCTGACCCAATCAAGAATTACAGAACACTGTTCAAACAAAAAAAAACTGTCTTACTCATCCACAGGTTGCATTTTTCACAAAAATTTGGTTTTACAAACAAGGAAATGTGACTCCAGACCTGAGTGGTCTACAGTCTTTCCTAGTTTTGAAGTTGGTAGTCTACTATTAATAAAAAATAAAGTATTCTTCAAGCTGTTAAATATTCGAAACATCTAACAGGGTTGGGAATAGTGTAATTGTTATCACCTACATGCGTAGGAAAATTCATAGTAACACCTTGCTGAAATAAAATGTTTCCTTTCTCATTTATTAAACATGGGTGACAACATTTAATTCCATCTTGTGACTGAGAAAAATTGTTCAAGCAGTAAATTCAATTTTCTATAAGCTTCTTTTTTTTGCCTTTGGGATTCTTTATGTTTGCTCACACTCCACATTTTCTAGTTGTTCTGATTTGAGAGAAGTGTTTTCCATTGAGTCTATCATCACTCCACATAGGGGGTTTACCTACTCCATGACAAAGCTCTGATGATTTCATATATAAATATGGCTGTACCAGTTCATTTGCTAGATACATATAAAACATCTTACATGCTTGCCTCTTTAAAGCATGCAGAGGGTACTTTGCAAAATATAAGGTCACCCAATTGGTATTGCTTCCAGATCTAAGAAAAGGAGTGTCACCTCTTTTCATTTTGGTCTTACCTCCTTTGGAAACCCATTCCTGTTTGATCTAACTGTACCACAACAATAGCTGTTGTGCTCTAATAAATCCCTGGAAAGTTGCACATAAATATAGAGATTATTAAAGTAAACCCTGTAACGCTTATGTAAGGCTGAAGTAAATAAAAAACAACCCTGTGGTGTAAGTCATGCATACCTAACAGCTCCATCAACTTTGAATCTGGAAATGAAGGCAGTACCCAGTTAAAGGCTCACACAAGGTCCAAAATTTTACACCAAACTTCCTCATTGTTTTTTGCTATACTGTATAAAAGAAAGAAACGGTCCTGGGTAAGACATTAAACTGCACCCTGGGAAGCCAGTGAAGCTGTTGGCAGCAGGACAGTGGATTTTGTTAAAGGCTAGATCAATGGAATTCTTTAGAAGGTTTTCATAAACTATCTTGGGTGTGAGTACAGTTCAACTGGAAAAACAGCAGAGATTAACTGCCTTGTTAGTTGGCACTGTGAACAAAGAAGGAACCTTGGAATCTCTACTTTGTTTTTTTATCACTCCTGACTACTCTCCATGAAATGACAAAAAGAAATGATATCTCATGCCACATCGGTCATCACATTGTTTAGTGGGTAACCAGGCTGGCAATGATAAGTATGTGACTGGAAAGCAACTAAGAAGTAAATTTAGAATTGGAACCTGGAATGTCAAGAAGCTGAAAGCATTTGGTAAACTCAATACAATATGTAATGAAATGGATAGAAATAATAATGAAATTCTTGGTCTAAGCAAAACTAACTGGAGTAACAGTGGCAATTTTAAAACTCAAGAAAATAAATTGGTTATATTTTCTGGGAAGCATGAAGGCAGTGGTTACAATCAAGGGGTTGCTGTAATTATATCAAACAAAACCAGCAGAGCATTATTGGGAAATGGAAGAATTTTATAACACACTACAAGAAGCCATTGACAGTATCCCAAATAAAGATGTAAAGATTATATCGGGCGATTTTAATGCTAAGGTTGGAAAACAAATTAGAAATAGTGAATGCAATGGAAAGTTTGGATTGGGTGAAGAGAATGAAAGAGGGACTGACCTTCTTAAATTTTACAGAAGTAAAAACTCTGTCATTGCCAATACACTTTTTGAACACCATCCAAGACATATGTACACTTGGACATATCCAGATAAAAATACACACAATTAAATTGATTTTGTAATGATAAATCAAAAATGGAAAAGTAGTTTAAAGCATGCAAAAACAAGACCAGGTGCTGATTGTAACTTTGACCATCAACTCCTTATAGTTGACATGCAGTTCCGACTAAAAAACCACCAGTTTCAAAAACACCTCTAAAACTAGATTATAATTCGATCAAGGAAATATACAGAGTTAAAATCTTTGTAAAGTAAAACTCCTTTGAAGCCCTATTAGCAGTTGGAGAAGAGAAGTCACCAAATGAGCTCTGGGAAGATGGTAAAAACATACCAAGTGTAGGATAAAGTGCCATTCCAAAGAAAAGGAAAAGGAACAAACAGTTGATTTCTAGTGAAACATTTTGTTGAAAAGCTGAAAAAAGAAGACTATTGAAAGCTAAAGACGTTAATAATGAAGTTGACAAGGCTAAATATAAAATATAAAATTGAAAATGTGACCGATCAAAAAATGATGAGAAAAGACAAGAACAAATTCATAAATGAACAATGTCAGTGGACAGAAAAGAAACTCATCACCAACTCTGTCAAAAACCTCTATGCAGGAGTAAAGAGTTTGACCAGAAAATTCAAACCTAGCATGGACACTCCAAAAGAAGATGAAAAAGTAAAAAGGCAATGCCAGGAATATTGCACTAAATTTTATCAGAAAAATTATGACATAAATGAACCACCAGTTCCACTCTTTGCTGGTCAAATAAAACAAACCACCTCCATTCTACTCAGAGGCCAAAATAATAATCAAGGAACTCAAGAATGGAAAATGCCCTGGTGTTGATGAAATTGTGGCTAAATTAATTAAAAATGGTGTGGATCATATCATAACCTACTTTTTCAAACTCTACACATTGATTTGGAACAAAAAAGAATGGCCAGATGACTGGGTTAAGTCAATTTTTGTACCAATACTAAAGAAAGGTGACATTCAACAATGTTGTAAAAACTGAACCATTGTACTCATTGGTGACTGCAGTAAAATTATCCTTAAAATCATAGCAGGAAGAATGAACACTAAGATCGATGAAGAAGTTAATGAAGTGCAAGAAGGCTTTAGACCTGGAACTGGGACACAAAACCGAATTCTCAATCTCAAAATGGTTATAGAGAAAAACCAAGAAAAAATGTATTTTTGTGTTTTATTGATTATAGGAAAGCCTTTGACGTAGTCTCTCATAATGTACTGTGGAGTGTAATGGCCAATGTGGGATATCCAGTCCATATTATTGACCCTATTAAACAGTTGTATGAACAACAGAAAGCAGCAGTCAGAACATCTCATGGCCTAACAGACTGGTTCACAATTAAGCAAGGTGTACACCAGGGATGCATTCTTTCCCCCATATCTCTTCAACACTGGATGGTTTTGTTGGTTGTGTCAAGGTTAGTGGTAGAATTATTACTAATCTGAGATTTCATCATCATCATCATCATCATCATTCAGATTTGCAGATGATATTGTTTTAATAGCCAGTAGTATGGATGAATTACAGGACTTAGTTAATAGAGTAAAAGAGTCATGTTTGCAGTTTGAACTTGCATTGAATTCAAGTAAAACAAAAGTTATAAAAATATTTTTAAAAAACTGGAATGAGAATGATGCAGAACACATTAGAGTTAATAATAATGAAATAATTGAAAATGTAAAAGAGTTTGTGTATCTCAGAACACTTATCACCAATAATTCTGATGATACAAGAGAAATTCGCTGAAGGTTATGTACAGCAAGAAGTGCAATAGTCTAATTAACAAATATATGGAAAGACAAAAGTATTACCATTTCTACAAAGAAAAGACTACTACACACATTAATTTTTAGCATAGCCAGCTATGGATCAGAATGTTGGCTATTGAAAAATATAGCCAAGAAGAAGATTGAAGCATTTGTATTATGGTGCTATCGTCATCTAATGTGCATCAGTTGGACTGAAGAAAACTAATGAGTGGATACTAGAAGAGATGGATATAAACAAGAGGCTACTAACAATTGTGAATTGTAGAAAAGTGGCTTTTATTGGGCACATACTGAGGGGAAAGGACATAGCCAGTGATTTATTACTAGGAATGGTTTATGGCATGAGAGGGAGAGGAAGATTGAAAGTTAGATACCAACAACATTAAAGATATTTCTGGTGTAAGAAGTATGGTTCAGTTGTATAGAATGGTGCAGGATAGAAGGAAATGGAGAGCTACTGCAGTTTACTTTGAACCTCCTGTTAGATGATGATGGTATAAAAGAAAGTATACATTTAGTTCCTGTCATTTGTTTATTTCTCAGTATATTCTGTGAAGTAATATCAACTGATGAAAATATGCTATTGAGATGGCTACAGAATACCTGCACCTTTTGCAACTTAAATCTGGACTTATTTTGTGAGGTACCTCATTGTTATCTTCACATAACTATTTGAACTTGTACCTTGTGTGTGGAGCACTGTGCTCCATACCATTGACACTTGGGCACTGACTAGGCCAAACCTCCATCGTCTACAGCATAATGACAGGACCATGATCAGACAAATCTGTGACAAAATCATAAGACATGGCTACTGTACGATCAAAGGAGCTACTGGGGTAGCTTGGCCTTGAAGACCTTGACCTCATAATACGAGAAAGACAACCCCACTCATGGATATGTACAAGAATCCAGCAGTGCAATTAAGTGCACACATAACTTACAAGTTGCTGGAAAGTGAGGTGTTGGCTTTCCAAATGTGTCTTGGAGGGACCTAACATAGAGGGATTATAGAGAGTGGAAGTTGTCAAATTCCAACCCTCATGATCAGAAGAAATGGAGACATGTGGTGAAATCTGCCATATGTGCAACTAGCCAGTCATCTGGAAGGGAGCCTCCGAGTGTAGACAATGCTTCTGAACCTGCACATTAATCAAAAGAAACCAATGATGATGATCATCATCATTCCAATGCATTTTTGAAAAGGTTGATTGCTGGCATTGTTGATTATAAAGACTTGTTTGGCATACAAGGAAACTAAGTTTTTTTGAGGTACAAAGAAAAAAAATCTAAAGTAGATTTAACACTTCATGTAATCCATGTTGGTCGAGTATCTTCTGTAAAATCCATATGCCAGTTGAAATTTGCCTCCTCCACAGGATATGCAGATATTGTAATAGTGTATTTATATAAAGTTATGGCAAGCAAAGTCTAAGTTATAGCATGCATAACTTTAATATTTGTATTTTTTAAGTAAGTTTTCAACTGTATCAATCATAATGTGTGCGAAAATTTCAAAGGGTATTTCGAAGTTATGAAAAACAGGACAAGAAATAAAGGAAAAATGTTAAGACTACCCCTCTGAAACTGAAGTCTACGAAGAAAAGTTTTAGATTGGTTGGGGCAAAATTATATAATGAACTGCCAATTGAAGTTCGAAGTGCGACCTCGACAAAAGAATTTATAATTTTATTGGACAAAGTTTTTAAAGTTTCTATCTAAATGAAGAATGATTTTATATTATTGTATATATCTAATTTTAGCTTCTAGATACAAATTAAACTGACAACAGTCCAAACTCTCAGGTGGGTTCAGCATATCACATACAATCTTCCAAGTTAAACTTCAGTGGATCAATTGAGGTTTTTAAATTTTTCAGATTTCGAATCTGTGAGTAAATCAGATTTAAAGAATACTTTTGTTATTTTCCTTTTAAGCTTAAAACAGGATGCAACAGAAGTTTTTGTAAATAAGTATGTATTTCTAAAATTTTTGAATTGGTTATCCTGTATAAATTTCGTAAATAATAATAATAATAATAATAATAATAATAATAATAATAATAATAATAATTTGTCCTGGGTATTGACATTAAACTGCATCCGGTTGTGGAGTTTCGACGTGGGCGAATGAGGTTACCCTTTGCCACAACTACCTCCAGGTCACCCTTAGGCAAGGTGTAGCACCTGTTAGCCTACCCCGAGACCTTGAAATACCGGGTTGGCGTCCGGCGGGTTTAAGTCTGTCTCATGGGGAGGAGGGCCTCTTCAGCCATGGCAGGTAACCTTCCTAGAGATGGTGTCTCGATAAAAACACCGGTGGTTGTGTCACCTCATCAACACTTTCCTCGTTTATGAGTGTTATGTCAAATCGAAGAAATGGAAATAACGGCGTGAATGGTGCTGGAGGCAGTTATGTTGAAGGTGCCTCGCCCGGCAGGTGTCCTGCGGTATGGCAGCGCAGGCCCGGTCGTCATCAAGCAACTGCCAAGACTGGGTGGTCAAAATGCATGAATGTTGCCGTAATGGAATGCTATTTTGCAAGCAAGCCGGTAGATACAAATGGTAAACCAATTAGAGGATATAGGAGAAGGATGTTCAATTTATGGAAAGAGCGAGGATTGTTTGAGTGTACAGAACAAAGATTATGTGATCAAGCCAGGGCAATACGGAAAAATGAATGGCTAACAGAAATAGAATTAGAACAAATTAAGAGGAGAATTAATAATACAAACATTATTGACAGCGACGAAGATCTATTAGAATCAGATATGTTTGATGAGCCTGAGGTTGTTGGTGAGATGCGTAATATGGATGCACCAGAGATTAAAGATAATCCCGAAAGGGATGACAATGAAAGGAGAATTATTGATGATATTGTTAAAATCATGAATGAACAGGATGTTGACTGTTTCACTAGCTTTAAAAAAGTAGACAGAAGGAAATTGAATGACATCACAAAAAGGGTAAATAATATTATAACAGACTTAATAACGGTCAATATTACTGATACTAATAAGTTAATAAGAGCTGTCAGTGTGTTTGTTGCCAGAGAACTGGGCTTACAAAGAAGAAAGAAACAGAGGAAAGGGACTGAACCTTGGTGGAAAAGGCGAATAACAACATCAATCAATCAACTTAGAAAGCATATTAGTATAATTGAACGGTTTAAAAAGGGTGAAATCCGAAGAATTGAGAAGTACCGGGAGGTAGATCGTAAATATAATATTAAGAAAAAGGGTATAAATGTTGTTTGTGAAGAACTGAAACAGAGGATGAGTGCTAAAGCAAAGAAGATCCATAGGTACGAGGAACGAATAAAGCAATATAGGACAAATATGGTTTTCCAGCAAGATGAGAGACGCATATATCATGAACTGAATGGAAAAATGAATCAGGACACAGTAGCACCTGATGCTAATGAGAGTAAGCAATTTTGGAGTGGTATATGGGACAATCCAAAAGTGCATAATAGGGATAGTGAGTGGCTAAAGGAACTTAAAAATAGGAAGAACCAAAATAAACAGGGGAACATCTTAATAAGCGAAGGTATGGTTCGCGAGAAGAGTAGGAAGATCCCTAATTGGAAAGCTCCTGGGCCGGATGGGGTCCAGGGGTACTGGATAAAAAAATTAAGCAACTTACATGCCCGCATTGCATTTCAGTTAAATGACATGATAAATGGAGGAAGTGAAATACCAGCTTGGCTAACTATTGGGAAAACGGTACTCTGTCAGAAAGATCCCATCAAAGGTAATGCAGTTGATAATTATCGTCCAATATCCTGCTTACCCTTGATGTGGAAGTTGTTGACTGGTATAATAGCTGATGAGCTATACAAGTTCCTTGATGAGAATGAGAAATTGCCGCCTGAACAGAAAGGATGCCGAAAAAAGAGTCGAGGTACAAAAGACCAGCTATTAATAGACAAAATGATAATTCAGGACTGCAAATCAAGGCATACCAACCTCGCCATGGCGTGGGTTGACTATAAAAAGGCTTACGACATGGTCCCGCATTCGTGGATTATTGAGAGTTTAGAGCTGGCACAAGTTTCGGGTAATGTAATTTCTTTCGTAAAGAAGACAATGAGCAGTTGGAAAACGGAGTTGACATCTGCAGGTGAAAAATTAGGTAGTGTCAACATCAGAAGAGGCATCTTCCAAGGAGACAGCCTTTCTCCTTTACTATTTGTCATATGTATGATGCCGATTACAGATGTTTTAAAACAGACAAAAGCTGGGTATATATTGAAAGGGGGAGATTTGAAGATCAATCACTTATTCTTTATGGATGACCTTAAAGTCTATGGAAAGAATGAAAAGGAAATCGATGGATTATTATCATCGGTGGAAATGATAAGTAAAGATATTGGGATGGAGTTTGGGATTAAGAAATGTGGGGTTCTGGTGCTTAAGCGTGGGAAAGTTTGCAAAACCGAAGGAATCAAGTTACCCAGTAACGAAAAGGTTAGTGAGGTCACGTCGGAAGGTTACAAGTATCTGGGAATACTAGAGTATGATAAGATCAAGGAAAGAGAAATGAAGGATAAATTTGGAAAGGAATATCTACGACGAACCAGGCTAGTTCTTGGATCACGTCTAAATGGCAGGAATAAACTCAAAGCTATCAATACATGGGCAGTGTCTCTGATGAGATATGGGGCTGGTATACTGAGGTGGAATAATGAAGAACTGGAACAACTTGACAGGAAAACTAGGAAACTGATGACCATGCATAAAGTACTCAACCCCAATAGTGATGTGGCGAGATTGTATGTGCCTAGAAAAAGAGGCGGACGTGGCTTAATAGGGTGTAAACAATGTGTAAGGGTGGAAGAAAATAGCTTAGGATATTACATTCGGAAGAGTGCTGAACCAATGTTGAAGGAGGTAGTAAATCATAAAACAATTGCCACAGAAACTGTTATCGAACCCAAACAATTCAAACACAACAGAAGTAAGGAACTTGAGAATACTTGGAAAGATAAAGCATTACATGGCCAGTTTGTGAAAAACTTGAAGGGAGTGGACGAGATTAACACCTGGAAGTGGCTTGTCAAGGGTGACCTTAAAGGACCCACAGAAGCTCTGATATGTAGTGCCCAAGAACAATCGCTTCGGACTAACTACATCAAATATAATATTGATAAGTCTGCTGAGTCACCACTTTGTAGAATGTGTGGCGAAAAAGGAGAAAGCGTTTCGCACATTGTGAGTGAATGCAGCAAACTCGCTCAGCGTGAATATAAGCGACGGCATGACAATGTAGCAAGGTATATCCATTGGACAGCATGTGGGGCTGCCGGAGCCGAAAGAGCTGAGAACTGGTACCAACAACAGCCAGAAGGTGTCGTTGAAACAGAATCACACAAAGTCCTTTGGGATTTCAACATCCAGTGTGATCAAGCGGTGCAAGCAAGAAGGCCTGACATAGTTGTTATGGACAAAAGAAAGAAGGAGGCCATCATTATAGATGTTGCAATACCAAGTGATTCTCGGGTCTGTGAAAAAGAACTTGAAAAGATTGAAAAGTACCAGCTGTTGAGAGATGAGGTTGCCCGTTTATGGGACTTAAAGAAGGTTCTAATCATACCTGTTGTCATAGGTGCTCTAGGTGCAGTAGGAAAGAAGTTTGACGACTATATACAGAAATTAGGTCTTAAAATCAGGATAGAGGTAATGCAAAAAACGGCTTTGTTAGGAACGGCAAGAATTGTGAGGAAAGTGTTGTCTTTATAGACCTGGAAAGAGGACTTTTGGGACCTTTGGTGACTTGCTGTCACCTGCTTCCATAGGTATAATGAAGACCAGAATAATATAATCTTATTCTGAGATAAAAATATGTTAGACATAATAATAATAATAATAATAATAATAATAATAATAATAATAATAAACATACACTGCTTTGTAATGCTTTCTGTGTTACTATTGGTATACAGTTAATTTAAAAGGTTTGGTTCCACAATAAGTTAATGATAACTTGATACACTTCAGTTTTGTTGATGGAATCCATTTTCACCCATAAGTAATATTTTACATATTTGGACAGATAGAGCTGCATCTGAATTATTGGATGTGTTGGCATAAGAAAGCTAAGCTGAATTAAGTGGAACTTTACTGAGGGTTTTATATTGTCATAGAGCACACAGGAAGTACAAAGCACCAGATAAATTACTGGGCTAGCTATACGACAGTCTTTACATCTAAACTTTAGTAGAATACTATACCATCTTTCATTGTAAATGTTTTTTTGTAGCAAATGTTTGTGAAAGGGTACCCAATTATATTTTAATGCAAAAATTGTTGTGGAAATATATTTGATTAGCCAATTGTTAAATTGATGAAAAAAATTTAATGGCAAATAGCCCATTATTTGCTACCCTTTCTTTAGAATGAACCTTTTATTTTTTATGTTAGATGTGACAGTCACATTAAAGCATGTTTGTTATTCAAGTACTAAGCTGTTGTAGTTGTTTTTGAACTGAATTAAGATCTTAAATCCTGTATGTTTTCTTTTTACATTTTGTAGGATTTAGAGTTTCATGGAGTCATGAGATTTTATTTCCAAGAGTCAGGGAAGATTGTAACAAAATGCATTCGTGTTTCAAGTCGTTCAAGTGTTGGAGACCTTTTGGATACCTTAATAGAAAAGTTCAATCCAGATATGAAAATGCTATCAAGACCAAATTATGAACTGTATGAAACCCACCCAAATGGAGGTGTGTTTTTTAAAATTGTTTTAAGTTAAATGAATGAGCTGTAGAACAGTTAACAGTTTGAGTATTGATTACTTTATGTGCATATTCTTTTGCAATTCAGAAAGCATGGTAAAATTTTGTGATATGAACTGAAGCAAATGTAAGATCTAAAGGGGTTAGGGAAGTTAATTCACGCCAGCCATTCATGACAAAGGTCTTCACTTTTCACTCCATGTTTTCTATTTTTTATTAGGTTTTGTTCCTCATTTGCAATGTAGAACTGTAACAGTTCGCATCTGACAGTCTTATCATGTCATAGTGCTGGTTGTAACATCATTCCTTCATCAGTTCTTCCAACTGACACTGCCATCAAAGTTTTTTCAGTAGCATGTTTTTTTGTGTTACAGATAAGTATATGAATTTTTACATTTCTAACAACATCTTCACACCTCAAAGCACTTAACATGTAGAAATTTTAATGTGTAATGTGGAGAAGTGATAATATAGCATCTGCTGAAAACATTCTGATCCCAGCTCATTTGAAATGGAAAATCCTCACCCAGGGTAGTCAATGTAGCATCTCATACACTACATGAGTTTTCTATCTGTAGTGTATCATGTCAGCATTTAAACAACTTCTGGATTTTTAAGGGGTTTTTTTATGTTTTGGAATTTGGATGAAGAAAATTGTATTTAGAATTTAGAAAACATAAGTGGGACTCCTTTATCTGAAGAAGTCCCAGTTATGTTTAAGGAGTCCACTAATTGATGCAATATAACCCTTAGGAAAGCACAAATGGTTTGAATAAGTGGAGAAGAAAGGCAGTAAACTTTATTTTTGGAGAGTCCATAATAATGCTGAAAAAGAAACGGGTATGCAGTTTTGAAGAATATAGACCCATATTGTTGCCACTTTTTTCCCAAAAAGACCAAGGCATGTTGCTGAAAATTGGCTGAGAATTCTTGTTTGGATTTTTCTTGTTTTTTTCCAAGTAAGTATTTCACATCATGCAGAATTTTTTGAGGAATAGAATATTTTTACTGGCTCCAATACATTCCTTCAAAGTGCACCATCTGAGTCCAGGAAATATAGAAAATGACAAAAAATAAATAAAAAAGGTTTGTTGACAGTCAGAATAAGCATATGCTTTTGGTTCTGTTGTGATTATTGTAGTGGTGTAAACAGTTATGTCCAAGAATTGTCAACAACTTTTGCAAAAGCTTCAGATTTTGTTGTTTGTGGTCATTTTTCTATCAGGATAATCCTTATCATTGCTAGAGGCACAAGGTTTATGTGGTTGAGCTAGTGAAGCAAGTGAGATCACACTCTATAGATGTGAGAGGTTTATCATTGTCAGGCTGATGATGGGAGAGGTATCTCTGGAAACATAGCTCAGAAAAAGGTTATGACTCATGACATAATAAAGCTCTTACATCTATGGCTTTCTCAGAGTACATAAAATTCAGAATTTTCCAGATTATTAGAGAAACATATGGAGATTATATTCTTAAGTCTTGCCAGCATCTAGAAAGAAGAAAGATCAAGATTGCTGATTTTAACCAATCACTTAAGGTTCTCCTTAAAGCATCTTTGGTACCCAGTTGCCACAAACATGTCAAGATGTATACTTAAATGGACAAGTCACCAGCTTCTTCAAGAAAGATTTCATTTAATTCATTGGAAACCTTTGTGACTTGCTGCAGACATTCAAGAAGCTGAATCCTGCCTTTCTAGTAGACTGAGCATCAGTCACAACACTTTTTGTGTACTTTGAAAACCTGTAGAATAATATGTTTCATGAAGTTTGTGATCAAGATTGTGGTTATTTGAATTTTCCTGTTCTTTAGTAGATGCTGCAAAATTGATGGCTGGAATTAGAGCTATTTAAATTTTCCCACTCTGTACTTCACACTACCAAAGTGATGGTCAAAACTGTTGCTATTTGAGTTTTCCCACAGTGTACACACTACAAAATTGATGGCCAATATTGTGGCCTTTTTAATTTACCAGTTCTGTAGCACACACAAATTTGATGGCTGAAAGTTTGCCTTGTCTATAGCATTCAAGTAATATGAGAGGTTACTATAGATGAATTCATCCTTTCCCAACAGCTGAGAAGGGTATGAACACTGTTGGTGAGTGAGAGCACAGTACTACCCAGATGTTTTTGTATTCTACAGGAAGGCATAGTAATATTGTGCTCATCACTCATCCACAGCATTTGCCACCTCTCAGCTCCTGGTAAGTATGTTCTTAAATGTGTTATTGCATTTTTTTACAATTTGTTTTACCATACTCCCAATTCTGTAGACCTGTACAACAACAACAACAGTCTGCCAACAGTCTGCCATCTTAAATGGAAAAACAATTTAGGCACAGAACTTCCAGAGATCTGGTAAAGGTTGAACTAGAAACCTCCAATGTTCATTTAAATCATTTATCATGGAACCATGACAGTCATTGTAGGATTCATGTCTTCTTTAGTGTTAATGGTATCTTCCATGGCACCAGTAATTAAGAGCAGAAAAATTATTTGCCTGTGAATTATTGGCAACGATTTTCTGTTTATTGTTTGCAAAGTACTTAAGAAATTTACCAACTTGAAATTCACAGCATTAGAGAGGTATTTTTTATCATGTTAAGGATTTTATTGCCCATTACCACTCTTCACAATACACACTACTTTTTATTCCTTGCACGATTTTTGGGATTGATAAGGTGTTTTCAGCAACATTATTATCAGGCAATAGTTACTGACTGGTGGACAAGGCCTTCCTCTTGATTCTCGTAGTGTTAAGATTTTGCGGTTTTCTTCACTGGTTCCTTGCAGTAATGGTCCAACTTGTCCCACCTGGTTTTCTGTCACTCATTGCTCTTTTTTTGTCACATGGAATCCACACACGTTAGTCAAATAATAAAGAAGTTTGCTGTTTGTTTCTTTATGTGAACTACCTAGTTCGATTTTGGTGACTAAACAGCTTGGAAAATGTTTTTATTTGCATTTGTTCTCAAATGCGTTTTTGTGTTTTATGATATAACAGGTTATTCCAAGAATTACTTGTTTGTGTATTCATTAAGTTTTTTTAAGTTTTTTAGATAATTCTTTATGTAAGTTCCATATTTTGGATCCACATGCAATTGTTAGATTCTAAACTCATTGTTTTAGGTACAGTGGCATTTGGTTTCAAAAGCTGAGCTTGCTTGGGGAAAAGCCTATCAACCCATACTGATTCATCTTTTCTTCTTTCTCCCTTTGGTTGGGTTGTGATAAGGTGAATTTAGTTTATGTAGTTCTTAACTATCTCCAAGGATATATTAGCAATTTTGGTATCAAGGTGTTAGTCAATTTTGCTTGTGTAGCATGACTTTGGTCTTTTGTAGGCTCATTTTGAGTTATTCATATAAAAGTCTTTTTTCTGATAGTTTTGGTTGCTTTGTTTTCTGGGGTGTTTTTGTTTTACCACTGCCATTGTACAGTACTATTATCAGCAGGCATATCGAGGTGATACGTATCCGCACCTACTTTACACACAGGTTCAGTATGGTTCAAACCATTTGTAAGCACAAGTAGTCAAGTATTAAAGCAGGTCTTTAATGATCAGAACCCCTTCTTGATACCACCCCTCCTTGGAGATGTGGAAGCTGCTGGTTTTTAAGTCTGCACATTCTGTAGGTAGAATCATTTGCTATGCTTTAATATTGTGTTAACTTTTTAAATATGAAAAAAGTCAGTTTTTGAATGTGCTGGGTTTTTTTTCAGAGGCGAGAAAAGTCGATAAAACTGAAAGACCACTTTTAGTACAACTAGGATGGCACAAAGATGATAGGGAAGGTCGGTTTCTTCTGAAGAGTGCAAATGCAAAATTTCATGCCACGAAGTTTTTTGAAAGCCACAAGGATGAAGGACAGTTAAAAAGGCGACTATCAAGGCGTGAAAAAAAGGAAATTAAAAAGAAAAAAAAAGAAGAGGCAGCGAAGGCAAATGATCCAAAATCAACTGATGACACTGCTATAGCAGAAAAACTTTATAATGAGCTACCAGAAACTAGTCTTACTAGAAGTATTTCAAACCCAGAAGCTGTCATGAAACGGAGGAGGCAGCAGAAATTGGAAAGAAGGCTAAAGGAATTTGAAAGCAAAGATGGAAGACACACAGGTGGGATGATTAAAATATTTGCAGAAAGTCTCAAGCCAGAAATTCCATATAAAACAATATTGGCTTCCAACCGGGATACAACAGAAAAAATTGTTAAAGAAGCTTTGGAGAAGTTTATGATGGAAAAGGAAGACCCAGATGATTATTGCCTAGTTATGGCCGTTATACCCACTGGAGAAACAGTCGGAGGAAAGAATGTTAGTAAGGAGAGGGTAGTTCGGGATGATGATTGCCCTCTTGGAATCCAGTCAAGCTGGCCACCAACACGTGGTTATTTGACATTCCATTTGAGAAAACGGTACTCAATTCCAGGACTTAAAAAAGAAAAAAAATCATCACAGTCAAAATTAAGTGAAAGCGTCAAAGGATCAGAGCAGCTTCCAGAGCCCAAAGTTGTAGAAGAAAGTTTATTGCCATACTTCCTTGAGCTAAGCCCCAGTGGCGAAGACGTTTTGCAAAGACCAAAAATTTACAGAATACGTTCCAATGTAACCATTATGGGTAGTGGCTCAAAAGTTGATCTTGGGGAGCAAAACATTCAGTTAACATCCCCTGTGGTGTTACCCAAGCATTGTGTTATTGCCAATATGGAAGGGGCTGTGAC
>RDPX01000540.1:267904-279861 GCA_003991215.1 Morbakka virulenta
GGGGGGTGGGGGGGGAGGGGTGGACCTGTCTTTAACTTGCGATAAGAATAAAAAGACTAAATAAACTTTGTTTAGTACAGTATCACAGTAACAAACTTAATAAATTAAAGCAATTATGGCCGAGATGCTTTTCTCTTAGTGATCTAATGTGGGCACTGGCTGCTAAGTTTTTCATAAGATTCTGCAATGAAAAAATTTTTTAAGTAGTTTTAAATATGGCAGACATATATCTACGCCATTTTAATGAAGCTCATTCTGTAAGCATGTACCCTAATATTTGATTGAGTGGATTGCATTATGGATTAAGGGAAGTAGATATGGTCAGCTGGTAGGGAGTTATTTAAGTTAGAGGTCTTTCTACTTATGTACTACATCGTGTACAATACAGAATTATATTATTCAGTATATTATTCTGGTTGCATATAATATTTATTTATTTACAACAAATATATGTAAGTTCAGGATAGCCAAATGAACATCCAGGCTGCTGTTATCCTTTTGGATCTGTCACTGTTTTGGTTCAAACATAACGACAAGAAGAAATATAGCTTAAATTGAGGAGCATAAAGAAATATATACGAGAACTTTCTTCTTTCCTCAGCGTAAATACCCACAAGGAAATGTACTTGGTCTGGACCATATCACCCTCTTAACTTTTTTCTTATCCTGTACTGATGATATATCTTCCAATTCTAAAACCCACATTGCTTTTTGACTGATGTAGGATTTCAACTTTTCTTTTTCAAGACAGATTTTTTGAAAATTTTGTTTGTGGAGTAAGTTGTGGACCATGCTGCAAGGTTTAGAGTATGGAACAAATTACTTTTTAAGTTTACTTCACAATTTTCAGGCAAATCTAAAACTAGTGGCTGCTATTTCACCTAGTGATTTGATCAGGTGTTTTTATTTGTGATGACCCATACACACAACTACATTGTAATAAGATTAGAACAACCCTTTCTACCTGGCTTTTTGTAGTTTCCATTGTTTAATTTTTTGGATTAAATATGACTCGTGAAAAAAAAGATTTAAAGATATTTTTAAACTAACGAAAATTCTTAGTAAGGATGCCAAATTAATTTATGGCTTTGTCGTCATATGGCAGCCAGTTTCTTAAATATGCCTTTTCATTCAACAGACCAAGGTCACCACAAAATGCTGGTCCAGTTCCTTACAGCCCCCCACTTGCACCGCATCTAAAAGAGAGGATTTTGAATGAGCAGCGGGGGAGTAAAGTTGATGATGTCAATGACATTGTTGTGGAAACTACCTTTGGAGTGGACGGTGCCATTGAAAGCAGTCCGGTCAGAAAAGGTGACCGTTCACCAACTGTAAAGGTTAGTGTGCTATTAGAAATTGGGATAACAAATGAAAAACATTCTTGTTATTTGTTTCACCGGTTTTCTCTTTGTACATTCGTTCTTTCAGCGGTCAGACCATGTGTTTGTCTCCCCATAGAATTGTTTTATGTTTGGGTTTTCATTTTTTTTTTCATCCCCATGACTTTTATTGGAAAAACAGACACATACATACACGCATATACAAACACATTCATTACATTTACATTCACGCGTCGGAGGAAATGATCTTTTACTTAAGAGGTATCGCCTTAGCAAAATCGATTTACCGAAATTTTCTGTTGAAAAGTCGAAACTTTTCTTCAGAAATTTCAATTTTGGATGGTAAAAAAAGTTCTATGCACACATTGTTATTTTTTTACTGGCTTATTTATTTGCTGGCACGATTCCGGTCAGAATATTAATTTGTAAAATACCCCAAAATAATTCATTTAGAAGTTCCCTATGAATCCCAACAAAATTTATGAATTTTTCCGCTGAGCTGTATCATGTCAAGGTTACTGCACTTAAGTCATGGCACAATTAAGGCAGTGACCAAAGACTACGGGTTGCCTGTTTTGGGGTTTCATGGATAAAGCAACCCCCATGGAGCATGTCATGATGGAATAGAACATTAACTGCTAGAAAGAGTAAAACTAGTGAGAATAACAAGGCGATTTGGCGCCTTGAATGCAGAGATGACTGCACTGAAGAGGAACGCGATCATTTTTAGATCTCAAGGACTTTTCAGACAACCAAGGGTCACTGGGCCTGGTTGTTACACACATGTTATGACAGCTAGGTTTCATCATGTTTTAGAGTTTACATATGTATTACCCTTTCTTCAATAAGAACAGTTAATTCACAAGTGGTAAAAATTGCCTGTTTACTGTGTATTTGGCGGGAAAGCCAATTGTCAGAAAATGAAATATAAGTGTTAACATCATCAGCCGAAATTGCATGAATTTCCTTGCGGCTTGTTTGTTTCCGTCATCTGGTCAAAGACCGACATTGTAAAGTAACACAATAATGACGTTTCCACGGGCAGGATAATTTATTTGCAAAATTGCATTCTTTCGGAAATCTCATATTTTTTTGAAAGGATTATGAAATACTCGTCTCCTCCCTTCTCGAAATCACATGTTAGATTTTGTTTTCATGTGACTGTACAAAATTTTGTTAAACTGCCTTAACGTGTACAGAGTTTGTACAGAGTTTTGAAGAAGAATATCTGCACGCAACAACAATGAATGAGCAATGTGTCGAGCAGTTATAAAAATTATCCACTTTCAGTTTACAGGATTTTTATAGCATATTCAGGACTAATTTTAGTTGACAGGGCAACCCATTGAATTAAGAAAATTATGGATAACACTGGTCAACACGATTTTTCTGGCAAAGGATTTTTAAACGAATTCTAACTTTGGGCTGCTGATTACGAATATGAACTCAGTTTTTGTCTATTACATCAAGATTTCGAGCTATACAATTTTCCAATTTTTGATTAAAATTACTCATCAACCTATAGCTATAACGAAGGTTTCGTAATAAAAACGTGATTTTTGGTACTACATTTTGTATATTAATAATCAGGGAATAACAAATATTACTAAGTCGATGTACAGCAATCCAAATAGATTGACAGAAAAAAATAGAATATATATATGTATGGAACACAGATCAGTATCAAATAGCAGTTATCTGAACTTTCTTTTCTTGGCTGATCTCTGATGTACAGCTTCTGGGTTGTCTCTCATTAAGCTCCAGCAATAGTCCGCCATCATGTTTGAGTCCTACCGGCCTTGTTACCCTTCTTCCATTGTTTTAATGTCTTGATGAAAACGCTCCCCTTATTCCTCACTCACACCCCCAAGATTCTCCGGAA
This sequence comes from Morbakka virulenta, assembly GCA_003991215.1. Taxonomy (NCBI): domain Eukaryota; kingdom Metazoa; phylum Cnidaria; class Cubozoa; order Carybdeida; family Carukiidae; genus Morbakka; species Morbakka virulenta. Next base: position 271,127 of record RDPX01000540.1, read on the forward strand.
AATTGTCCAAATGGCTGTGTAAATTGTGGATCTTGATACTCATTCTACATCCAATATCTTGTAGGCTCATTAGTAGTTCTTCCACAATTTCTTCATAGTTGACTGCTTTCTTATTCCCTAAAGAAGTCTGCACCACATTACAAAATGCGTTCCAAGCTCTTCCTTCTGTCTCATTCATGGATGTAATAAAGTTTGGATAACTCATAAGTGTTCTAATTTAGGGTCCATCAAATATACCAGCCTTTTTTTTCTCTTCGCTCAGACCAGGAAAAGTTGAACATATATAGCTGAAACATTCACCATTGTGCTCAAGAGCTTTGACGAACTGTTNACGAATATGAACTCAGTTTTTGTCTATTACATCAAGATTTCGAGCTATACAATTTTCCAATTTTTGATTAAAATTACTCATCAACCTATAGCTATAACGAAGGTTTCGTAATAAAAACGTGATTTTTGGTACTACATTTTGTATATTAATAATCAGGGAATAACAAATATTACTAAGTCGATGTACAGCAATCCAAATAGATTGACAGAAAAAAATAGAATATATATATGTATGGAACACAGATCAGTATCAAATAGCAGTTATCTGAACTTTCTTTTCTTGGCTGATCTCTGATGTACAGCTTCTGGGTTGGCTCTCATTAAGCTCCTGCAATAATCCGCCATCATGTTTTAGTCCCACCGGCATTGATACAGTTCTTCCATTGTTTTAATATCCTGATGAAAACGCTTCCCTTGTTCCTCACTTACATCCCCTAGATTCTCTGGAAAATTGTCCAAATGACTGTGTAAATAGTGGATCTTGATACTCATTCTACATCCAAAATCTCGCAGGCTCATTAGTAGTTCTTCCACAATCTCTTTATAGTTGTCTGCTTTCTTATTCCCTAGAAAATTCTGCACCACATTACAAAATGCGTTCCAAATTCAATAAAAAGCCTTCAATCCCTTGAATCATAAGCTGGAAGTCCCATCAAGAGAAGTAACCGTTCTACAACAGTACAATAGACAAGCTGGCCATATGAATGGAAGTACTTCCGCAATTCTGCTTCCCTTTTCCGATAAAATGAGACACTTGTGCCGGGTTTCAACGTTCAGTTCTCCTGCAGTCTTGGAGCCAACAGTTCAGCAGACTCTTTTGGTAGATGAAGATCTAAACCAAATCATTCAAAGCCTACTGAGTAAACAGAATTGGTTTGTCACTATCTTCATCACTAGAAGAAGGTGAGCAGAGATCTGTGTCATCAATTTTTGGAAGTTCAGTAAATATTGGTACAGGTATTTCTTCACTATGGGCAACTGGTGAAATAGCTGAAGGGATACTTGGGAACCGCAAATATTGCTTGTTTTTCTTATAGAAACCTTTTACATTGACAAGGCAGAAATAGCAGTCATCTAAATGATTGCTTGGTTCTCTCCAAACCATAGGCACTCCAAACTTGAGTTTTGCATTCGTTCCTGGAGACTATGATCTCAAGGTCTCAACACAGGTTTTGCATACTTTGTAAGGAGCCCAATGCTTGTCTTGGTCTCCAAGTGGTTCTTTGAAGTAACCCAAATACACACTCTTAACAAAGTCAGTAATGTTCCGCCTCTGATTCGTCAAAGTAAAGCTCCCACAGATGCAGCAAAATATATTTTTATCGCTTGAGCACTGTCTTCTGTGAGATGTAGAGGCCATTGTTAGGTCAGTAACACATCCTGCAGACAAGAAAAAATTTGTCAGCTACCTGAGTTATTCCTCGAATTTCTACCCAACCTCCCACATTTTAGGCATTGTTTCACAAAAAAACCCAGCAGAATAATAACAGTAAATAACTAAATTTAGTGATAAAATCAAGGAAACAACACTACCTGCAAACGAGTGTTGTGTAAGTCGAAATCTGTTTTTTACTATCGTATCATAAAAAATGGTTATATTATGGATGTTCTAAGAAAACAAAAATTTTCTTTAGTTTATTGGGAGACTAAATGAAAAGTAAATTTACCAAAATGAACCATATAATCCGGTACACTATTTGATAGGATATTATTTTCTTGAAAGTTCATGAAAAAATATAAATATGTATAGCGCAAAAAACTTGATGTGATGGAGAAAATCTAAGATCAGATTTGAACTCAGCACCCTCAAATTAGTCTAAAACTGTTCTTAAATTCCATGCCAGAGAAAAAAACATTTTCTTTGTTTGCCAGTATAATATGTGCAAGGTGACGAAAATTACTAGCATAATGGTTACCGCACATTATTTCAGTCGATGCGGAACGTTTTCCCTACAAGCAGTTTGAAGGCTATTTTAAGGGTATGCGCCATACTTTGTAAAAACAAATAGATACATTTGCAAGTTAGTTTTGTATTTTTGCGCTTCTACTTTAAAAGTCGAAAGTCCAGTAGTTAGTTATTACTTGTTAGACCCAATAAAAACGTACAGAAAACAGATGTAATACTGGACTCCTTAAGAAAGTTTAGCTTAAAACAACATGGTCATTTTGATCAAAAAAGTACCTTGGTGGAAAATGTCTACGTTTTTCCATTTTCCTTTTGCATGGTGCTTTTAACTTTGCACTTCTTTTCTTTCTGCTAAACAAGAGTTCAGATATGCCCTTGCAAGTGATTTTTATCGTCACATTAGTAATTGTCTTGCCAAGTAACTCCTTCTCAATTCTCCCAGATTGTGAGTTCTTATCGATATCAGTGTTTTGTCCTCCCCGGATATAGTGATACAGACTTCACACCTTACGAATTTAATTTTTCTTACAAGAAGCATAGTTAAAGGGTGTTGCCTTTGGATAGTAGTTTTATAGCTTTGATAGTGGGGCTAGCATATGATATTGGAGAGGTAGATGCTAGAGTATTTTTGACTTGCATTTCATACTACTACAACACAGGTGATCATTTAATATACATCTCTTAGGCTAATTTATCTTGAAATACGGTTTTCAGATCGTGTTAATTGAAATTTTATCCCATTCATTTATTTTTTATGTTCTTAAAATCTAGTAGGTCGAAACATCGTATTCTGATCGTTATTTTTATAAGATTGAATAAAGAGGCCAGGGAAACCCACAAAAACTAAAACCAGCTTAAGCAGCAGCATTCAGGCTTAAGGCGTTGATGTTTAAACAAGCATCAATAAAAGCGAGCCCGTAGGAACACTATTCTAGAAAGGGCCTGTTTACAGTAAACAGGGCAAGAGAAAAAGCTGCCCGACTAAAGATAACTCCCAAAAGTGGAAATATTCTACGGTCTCTGAATTCCATTTGGTTGCAATAAACCAAACAGTTCAAACGTATCTTGAAAGAATACCCGTTCTGACTTAAGTGCTTTCATCAAGACCTCAGAAATGCAAGCAACACTGCTCAGAAATAGATACAACATTGGCGTGATAAGATATGATGATGATAGTGATTATTATAATCGTCATCATTATCGTTATTATCATCATCCTTGAGCTATATTTGGTTTTGAATCCAACTTCTCTGTTAGGTTTTTTCTGAGTTGGATTTTTTTAATAATGTGATGGGGCAATGACATTTGGAGAATCAAGATCTCGAATCTAGGAAAAGATTAAAGATCTTAAAAAAAATTAAATCATGATTATGAAAGAATTATAACAAAACTTACTCAGACAGCTATCAGGTATTTGTTCTACATATATAATCGACGACTGAAGGATTTGACTTCACCGGAACTACTTGTCTTTGTATAAATGTAAGCTTATTTATTTCGCCCGTTATGTACTTAAACAAATACGGTAAGACGTTGTAGTAAAATATTTGAATTAAAATGTCTCATTGTTAAATTGATGATGATGATGATGATGATGTTTATTATTATTATTATTACTTCGTTTTGAAGCTCGGTTTACAAACCGGAAGGTGTTAACTGAACATCAAATTGCGACCCACAACCTTAGATATTCAGTGCAAACTCCAGAGTCCTGTTCCCAACAAGCAAGCCTTCTGTAAAGTTCCAAAATGAGAATCAGGGCAAACTTTCCCAAACCAATCGTGGTAATCCTTAGATATAGTACCCAATGCTCCGATGATAATTGGAACCACATGTTCTTCCCTACAATTCCAAATTCGTTTCAATTCCCACTTAAGGTCCTGGTATTGGTGATTTTTTCTCTCTCGTTTTCAATGACTCTGGTATCAAAGGGCAAGCTACATCAACTATCGTACATTTCCTATTTTCTTTGTCAAAAATAACTATGTCAGGCTTCGAATGTTCGAAAACCTTATCAGCCTGGATTTTCATGTTCCAGAGTATTTTAACTTTTTCATTTTCAATTACATCCTCTTGATGATGATCATTCCAATTTTTTGAATGTTGTGGTCTTTACACGTATACCAATGTAGACGTTGTGCGATTTTATTGTGCCTCCAGTTTTTGTATTGTTTCTGGGCCAGAGTTCTACATTCTGATGCTAAGTAAGCAACTGTCTCCTCACGGTCACCACATAGTCGACACATCGGGGAAGTACCATCCTTGTCAATATAATATTTGATTGACTTGGTTCTGATGGCTTGCTCTTGAGCTGTTATAAAGTCGGTCAACATCACATTTTAGGTGAAGCCCTTTATGCATGGTAAATAATTTCCGAGTTTTTCTATCAAGATCCTTTATTTCATCTACGCTCCAGTTGATAATTCCAGCTCCGTACTTCAACACTGCCACTACCCATGTATTGATAACTGTGATCTTGTTTCTGCCGTTCAGTTTAGGTTTGAGAATCAATGGTGTACGCCGTTTATACTCTTTTTTAAATTGCTCTTTCACCTCTCTCTCTCCCTGATCTTATCATATTCTAGAATTCCAAGATATTTATAGGCTTCTGCTTTGATAATTTTTATCATATTCCAATCAGGTAGTTTGACATCAGCTGCATTTATTCCTTTTAAACCTCCTTGTTTTAGCACAAGTACCCCACATTTCTTAATTCCAAATTCCATCCATGTCTTTACTGAACATGTGCTCAGTTTTAACTAAAGAATCAAATTGGTTTTCAGTTTTGGCAAACAATTTCAAATCATCCATGAAGAACAAATGGTTACGTTTTGTAATTTTGTCTCCCAATTCATACTGCATTTTCACTTTCCTTAAAATCAGAGTCATTGGTACTAGGCATAAAACAAGTAGAAGTGGCGAGAGACTGCCACCTTGGAAAATACCTATTCTGATGTTGAAATTACCAAGTGAGGTACCACAAGAGGTCAGCTCTAATTTCCAGTTCCTCATGCTACATACTAGTAGTGTTTTTGTATTGTCAGCAACGCCAAATAAATCTAAACACTCCACAATCCAGCTATAGGGGATCAGATCATGTATGCTTTGCGATGATCAATCCCTGCCATTGCTAAATTTGTTCTTCTTCTTTTACATTCCTTCAATACGGCTTTTTCTATCATAATCTGATCCCTAGTCCCTCAACACTTACGTTTACACCCATTTTGCTTATCAGGTAATATATTTTCTTCCTCCGGGATGTTGTAAAGATGATCTGATATTATCCCTGTTAGCAATTTCCACATAATGAGAAGGCAGGATATTGGCCGGTAGTTATCTACGGCATTTCCTTTAGCTTTATCCTTTTCACATAAAATTGGCCTTCCGTAAGTTAGCCACACAGGAAGTTTTTGATTGTCTGTTAAAATGTGATTTAATTGGCAAGCTGTTCTCTCGTGTGAGGAAGATTATCTCTTTATCCAATATCCCTGGACTCCATCCCTTCTGGGAGCCTTTCAGTTTGGAATCTTCCGACTTTGCTTTAATACTTCCTCCTTTGTAATTATTAAACCTTCTTGTTTTCTGTAATTACTCTCTTGTTTTAATTTTAATAGCCATTCAGCGTTTCTGTTATGCTCTTCATTTTCACTCCATATTCCATTCGAGAATTCTCTACTCTCTTCAGCATTTGGTATTTCATTTTCCTTTCGAGTTATCCCATTAAGCTCAGAAAATAGTCTTTTCTGATCAGAATTAAATAATCTATTCTGTTTAGTTTGTTGAATCCTCTCATTATACGTATTCAGCTCTAGTCCTTTCCGTGAAATTTTATATTTTTCGCACAATTTCTCAATCTTCCTTCATCATCATCATCATCATCATCATCATCATCATCATCATCATCATCATCATCATCATCATATTCGGTTTAATGTCCGTTTTACACGCTAGCATGTGTTGGATGGAAAGTCCTTCAGAGGGACTTTGATTTGGCAGTGAGGAATTTCTTCGCCGGATGCCCTTCCTGACGCCAACCAATGGCTTTTTTCTTTGTAAAGTTCCAAATTCTCCTCGCCAGCTCGGGGAATCGAACCCGGAACTCTTGGTTACTGTGCAGTTGCACTAACCATTAAGCCACGGCTCCTAAATTTTAACGTCATTTTCCCCCAGCAATTGGGGCTCAGACGGTGCCCTTCAGAGGGACTTTGATTTGGCAGTGAGAAGTTTCTTGGCCGGATGCCCTTCCTGGCGCCAAGGGCTTTTTTTCCTTTGTAAAGTTCCAAATTCTCCTCGTCAGCTCGGGCAATCGAACCCAGAACTCTTGGTTACTGTGCAGTTGCACTGACCATTAAGCCACGGCTCCTCTAGATTTTAATTAATTCCTTTAGATTTTAATTCACCACATTTGTATCTTGACAGAAAACTGATGTTCTTCTGAAAGTCTTTAATATCATCCTTTATTCTCCTTTTCCACCGTGGGGATTTNAAAGTTCCAAATTCTCCTCGCCAGCTCGGGGAATCGAACCCGGAACTCTTGGTTACTGTGCAGTTGCACTAACCATTAAGCCACGGCTCCTAAATTTTAACGTCATTTTCCCCCAGCAATTGGGGCTCAGACGGTGCCCTTCAGAGGGACTTTGATTTGGCAGTGAGAAGTTTCTTGGCCGGATGCCCTTCCTGGCGCCAAGGGCTTTTTTTCCTTTGTAAAGTTCCAAATTCTCCTCGTCAGCTCGGGAAATCGAACCCAGAACTCTTGGTTACTGTGCAGTTGCACTGACCATTAAGCCACGGCTCCTCTAGATTTTAATTAATTCCTTTAGATTTTAATTCACCACATTTGTATCTTGACAGAAAACTGATGTTCTTCTGAAAGTCTTTAATATCATCCTTTATTCTCCTTTTCCACCGTGGGGATTTAGTTGAATTTTTTTTTCTTTTGCGTTTTCATGAAACCCAACTGTCTTGAAACCCATACAGAAGCAGCCACAATCAGGTTGTTAGTTTCCGTGATGTTAGAAGTTCGGAGATATTGTAAAATCATATTAACTTTTTTGACAGTGTCATTAAGTCTCTTAATTTTTTTTGTATGCTATTCCATCACTCTTTTCTTTTGAGTCAAACATTTCTTTCAGGTCATGTAAAATGGCTTTCTCTTCTTCTGTACAATCTTCAGCTGAAATGGTTGGTTCAGCCACTTCATCTCATTTACATTATTCATTACATTCACAACAGGTTCCTCAACAGTAGTAAACTCTTTAACATTATCATGGTTTATAACACCCTCATTCTCAACCACACTATTTGACATATTTTGAAACGACCTTTTTATCATTTCAACTCTGTCAGCCGTCCATTCATTCTAATCAACCTGGCCTGGTGAGAACTCCGCTGTACGTTTGCTTCAAATGGACCTTTTTCTCGCCATTCCCTGTGCAACCTTAGCCTATATCCTCTTATGGGTACTCCATTTTCATCCACAGGATTTGATCGAAAATAGATCTTCATTACGACTATATTTGCTTCCTTCTTCCTAGCAGTAGCTGGATGATGAATGGGTCTCCGCTACTGTGCCGGAGAACACCAGCCGGGCAAGAGACCTTCACACAACGTTTCAGCCTCATTAGCGCCGTTATCTTAACCATAAAGATGGGACATTTTTCACTAAAGTAAGATTTTGTGAATTTTAGGTTACACAACCACCGGTATTTTGATCAAGACACCATCTCCAGGAAGGCTGCCACCCAAAGCTAAAGACCCCTTTCTGGCCATGAGACAAGCTGCAGCCACCAGATGTCAACCAGGTATTCAAACTTCAGACAAAATGGGACAGACTTAACCCTGCCCGATGTCAACCTGGTACTTTAAATTGTCGGAGCTGCTACACCTTGCCCAAGGGTGACCTGGAGGTAGTTGTGGCAAAGGGTAACCGCATTCCCCCACGTCGAAACTCCACAACCGGATGCAGTTTAGTGTCAATACCCAGGACTTATTATTATTGATATTATTATCGGTTTTAAAGCTTTCGCACAGGCTGTTCGTATTGCCGAGTATTTCCTCTTGGGCGAGCCACAACTAGTGGCCAAAGGCCAAGAGGATTCTTTCAAATGTCCATTACTTTTCTAATTATCCTCGCAGATCCCAGTAAGGCTGTTTTTTGCACAATTCCAACATTTACTTTAAGACCTAACATTTCCATCCAGCTATTAAATCTTTTGCTCACACAGTCTAAGGCACCAACAACTACTGGTACCACTTTCACTTTTCTTAACGACCAAAGACGTTTCAGCTCCATTTTTAAATCTTGGTAGTTTTCGACCTTTTCATTCTCTTTTTCATGTGCCCTACAATCGCCATGTACAGCAACATCTATAATGATGGCATCTTTCGTTTTCTTCTCAACTAATATTATGTCTGGTCTCCGCGCTTCTATCAAATTATCACATTGGATATTGATATCCCAAATCAATTTTACATTTTCATCTTCTACTACACCTTCCGG
>RDPX01000540.1:279880-307361 GCA_003991215.1 Morbakka virulenta
AGTATAGTAGTAGTAGTAGTAGTAGTAGTAGTAGTAGTAGTAGTGGTAGTAGTAGTAGTAGTAGTAGTAGTAGTAGTAGTAGTAGTAGTAGTAGTAGTAGTAGTAGTAGTAGTAGTAGTAGTAGTAGTAGTAGTAGTAGTAGTAGTAGTAGGAGCAGCAGCAGCAGCATTAAATATCTCTATCCTTTTTTGAATTGATAAATTGATCACTAGATTCATGTTCTTATGCTTTGGTAACAAGTTTCCCCAAATCTTAAGCACTCGCCGGAGGATACTGGCCGAGTGTAGCAACACAGTCTTTCAGTTCTACTCTTCTTGTAGCTATCCCAATTTCCTTCAGTCTTTTTGTCAATGCTTTTGGTGTTTTCCTAGTGCTTTAGTTATAGCTGGGATTATTTTCACTTTGTTTCACAGTTTTTTTAATTCCTTTGCAGAGTTTTGGTATTTCAATATTTTTCCTCTTCCCCTTTCATCTATCCTGGTATCTTGTGGAACAGCAAAGTCTGTAATCTGGCATTTGTTGTTTTTCTTGGCCACGAAACTCATGTCCTTCCTTGCAGCAGGCGGTTCATGTTCATAACATTTTTCTTTCGTTTCAAGACCGTATTTTGGTTACTATCGCCGTTTGAAACCAATACTACCTATGCTACCGTCTGTGACTCCTCCAAGTGATAAATGCCTCATTTTCAACTATAAGCTAAAGTTAACGAAAGTGAGTTCACTTTGGTATGGTTGCCAAACGCTCAGACTGTTGCAAGGTATGAAGAAGAGAATGGGGAATTACAGAGAGGTCTCTTAATATTTTAAATAGCTCTTGGTGTAGTCAGGTTTATTTCTCTGTTGTTGTTTTTTTAATCTTGTTCCTTGCTTTCCATTTCTACATTCTTGTATGACATACCATGTTATTTCTTTCGTTGCTGTTTCCTTGCTTTTTCTTTTAGGTTAATAGAACCTTCCTGTTGACCTTTCATGGCGTATATAAGTAAGTCCAAAAGCTGTAATAAAGTTCTAAAACGAGCCTCTGAAAATATTCTTGAAGACCCTAAAGCTGACGAAAAACGCCTGCTGAGCTAATGCGTAGAAACGTGCATACGAAGCTCGTATTATATTTTCAACCCAAGAAACAGAAATTGACTTCTCAGGTTAAACTAAATTTCATAGCGTCTTTTTATATAGTTTCCTGCCCAGCATTGAATTGGTCACAGGAAAAATAACACCTGAAAACTTGTAATTTTCTTAAAAAGAATAAAAGATATATTGCTTTAGGAATTATTACTGTCATAATCAAATATTTATACAAGATGTTGATTCTAATCTTTTCTGAAACCATCGCCGAGTTGTGGTGTGTTGTTGCTTACCTGAACGATATATATTTTTATGTTGAATTAGATGAATATCAATGTGCAGGGCAGAGAATGACCCTCATTAAAGCCAAATATAAAATCAGTGCATTTCCTAAGAAGCTGTAGCTCTACTAACAAAATATCGATTGGAAATAATGTTGTAGTCATCCATGGCTATCTCTGAGTATGGCATCCAATCTCATACACACGTAATTCTCCCCCTGTGTGCAAAATGGCTTACTTTAGGGACCACTGGTCTGGGGCTTTGACTCTTGAATACCTTGATCATTTTTGGATTATGGTTTTAACGATTTCCATGATTCCCCTGTGTGCAAAATGGCTTACTTTAGGGACCACTGGTCTGGGGCTTTGACTCTTGAATACCTTGATCATTTTTGGATTATGGTTTTAACGATTTCCGTCTCATTTTTGTTATTTCATTTGATTTTTGTTATTTTTGACAATCAAGCTACCTTTGGTTTTTGATAACAAGTGAGCAATAAACAGCTCATCATACAGTATTTTTAATGGCTGGTTATGCATACAGCATAAGAATAAAACAGGGCATTTACAAGACGATTAAACAAGTAGAACAGGTATAACACTATTTTTCTTCCATTTTTCATTCAAGACGCTGGCAAAGAGTTCGGTAGACGTTCGGCAAGTTGAACATGAAGCAGAACAAAGAATGATAAAGCAGTTTCAGCAATCCACACCAGATCTGGCAAACGTACCCAATCACGATTTTATTGTACCTCCAAGAGATGAAGTGGATACGTTGTTACCTGCAATGCTTGAGTTCCTAGATCATGGTCAAGATGCTTTCTTTGCATCCGTTATAAGTGAAGTAAATGGCGCTGCTGTACATTTTAAACTTGCTCCCACGTATACGTTGTATCTGGCATGTCGCTTTTTGATATCACCCGATTTTCGACCAGAACTTGGAGAGATAGATCATGTGCAGGTCGTTGGCGAAATTACGAGAAAAATTGCCCGGATTGTCCACAGCACTATCCAGGTAAGCTTATCCTATTTGAAACTCATGCGATGATTATATAACTTATTGAAACATATTACTAAATTGCTGTTTGGTCTTTGCTTTGTTAAAGCATATGCACGTGTGGACTGTTGTTGGATCATTTAACCAGAAGATTGGATTTTGTATTGGTCACACAAATGGCGTAAACATGAACTGGTTCTCTACAACATAAACGTTCAGTGACTTGAAGACTAGTAGAATTTAGATACATGAAATGACTAGAGTTTTTAGTTTTGAAAAGTTGGCTTTTGACAATTTGATACACATTTTTTTCTGCTTATGGTGTGTAACAAGAGTTAAATGCATAGAAACAGTAGTTTATGTCAGTTGCCATGCAATCTTTGGAGTTCTTACTCTAGCAATTAACGAGTTGTTGAAATATTATTTCAATAATTCGTTGCCATTGTGGGGTTAAAATAATATGAAGTGCTTTTAACTAGTTCGTGCTATCTACAGTGACACTACATTAGCCTAGACATCGGCTTAGTTCTCGTTTTAATGTTAAGCGAACTTCTGTTTATTTAGTATTGGTATTAGAATTTGATTTTATGTTGAGTATTTAGGGTTCACAAATTTTTTAGGTCATCGTTTAAGTCATATACCACCATTGCAGGGGTGGACGTATTTTGGACTGAATACCAGTCTTAACCTTGAAAAGAGATACGTTTGTATTTAGTTTCAAAGGAAACGCAATGCCAACAATAATAATGAGGGGTTTTTTATGGAAGCCGAGCTTTTATGAACTGGTGGACATCAGGTGTTTATAGCACGTGATATCAGTTTGATAGCGTAGCATTTTGCAAACTCTTTTTGTCACCCATTATATCCAAAAGCAACCAGGATGAATATTTATTCGGCGACTAAAAGTGTTTTCCCTCCGTAAAATCAAAAGAAAACATTTGGATAGTGTTAAATGGCCTTATTGTAAAATGAGGAATAGCCAGGCATATTGTCAAATTTAGAAGCAAATTTGCTTCGATTTACTTGGTGGTTAAGTGCCTTGAAACAGTTCGAGTGCCTTGAAACAGTATGAGAGATTTCTCATACTGTTTTTATACAAGAATTTGCAAGTAAATGTTTATGTGGAAAAAACCCCACATTTCCCTATCTACGTATATCTACATATACCTGCATACAGTACCACATTTGTTGCCGAAATTTGTTGTTAGAATACTTTTTTGTGTAGCAGTTAAAACCTGTCAAGAAGTGGATTTTCCAAATGATCATTACGCTTTTACTCTCACACCTTGTATCACTGGATATTCTTTTATGAATGCCATGTGTATTTATTAAATTTTCATGGGTTTTAAGAGCACTCGTAGCAAGTCATCTCGCTATTGTAGTGTGTCTTAAAAAGACAGACATTTCACAGAATACTCACAGTAAATTGTAAAATAAAAACATATTTGGAAATATATTAATGTCACTTAAATTCGGTGGAAATGCTTATTTCATCATTATCGTCATGGTCCTAATTTTTTTGGTAAAACTAACTCTTCCCCCTGATGTACGAATATGTTGCTAGATGGTAAAAGATTAAATTAATATCTTTACCAGAGGGCATTTTTAGTTTTGATTTTAACACTGGTTAGACAAAGCTCGTTTATAGAGAGAGCGTATTTAAAGAGTGTACCAGTTTAAGGATTTATGCTGATTTATTCAAAAGTGTTGGCATAAATAAAAACACCCCAAGAGACAGTGACTAAGAGAATTGACTGATGGCCCCTGCCGTAGTAACACCGCTGTTGCATTTTCATACACATGATTGCTTCTGCTGACTTCGTTTTTATTCTCCGTCATATTTGCAAACATACACCCTGTGCTACAGGAAATTAAGGTACGCAGGGATACAAGTATTTAAAGTGAAAAAATGGCAGAGGTTATTAGAGAATACTTAACTGAGGGTGGACCAGTACTTGTTCCTTTTCATATACAAGTCATTGTTTTGACAGGTCTCCAAACATTTGATTAGCAGGCCAGGTGACGTTGTATTAGTATGAACAACAGGTACATATTCGTCTTTTAGTTTTATCCTTTCATACTTTAAGACTCGGTTGAGCCAAAGACAACTCACGCCACCTCTAAAACTACCGTTGTTGTGTATGTTTATTTAACTGTGTTTGGCATTAAGCTTTCGGCGTAATTGTTATTGTGTTTGTATTTTACTTACCAAAGGATAATGATCGCAATGCAGGGGGCCTGGCCTTTTGGCTAGCAAATGCATCTGAATTGCTTCACTTTATGAAACAAGACTTCGAGCTTACAACAGTGACACAAAGCGCCCAGAATATTCTTGCCCAGTCAATTCAACAAGGATTTAGGTAAATTACTTTTTGTTGCTTGAGTAAGAATCAAATTAAACACGGTGTTGGTAGATGTCAGTAAAGGCAAATAGAAGCCTGTTGTTGTTTATTTCGGAATATATATATATATATATATATATATATCTTTCCCATCCCTCCCACACACAGAGTGCCTTTGCTTCCATCATCATCTTTAGCACAATCCACACTGTAATTACGGTAGTTACTCAGCGCCCATTTGGCTGGCTGTTTTGAGTGTAGCTCCATTGCACTTTTCTCAACTTTAAAAAGAACCAAAGTACTTATTCTTTTGATCGTTTAATTTTTTTGACGATATAGGATAACGTCATCAATATTTTTTTTAATACTTCTACATGATCAATTTTCCCGGCATCCTCTCGAAAGCCACCCCCTCCGGTTTTAAGGTTCATGTTGGGGGATACCATCAGGGCAACAGGTGGTCAAGAGAACGAGAAAATATGTGCTGAGGCACTATACATGCTTTCTAAGTATTACTTGTTTGTTGGAACTCAAGATTTTATTTTACAATTACATTGGATGAAATATTAACTAATCGTCGATAGCGTAATGATCTTTTAAAAAACTTTGCGCCATTTTAGACTTCTTGTCCACACCATGGAAGACGAGCTGGAGCTGGCAATGACAGCATTCCTTGATCCACAGGAAAATGTGGATATACATCCCCGGGATCTAGAAAATATACTTAACGACGACTTACTAGAGAGAGCTGAATCTATGGATTTACTGAATTGGAACACGGATGAAAGGACATTTAGGGTAAAAGATCCTATGTCAGCAGATGGAAGATTGGTGGGAGGTGACGAATGGATTAGCCCAGGTATTTTGCTTCCTTTTAAACCCATGTTTACTCTATCTTGATTTAGGCGGAGTCGTTTAATAGTTGGGTGGTGTCTTTTGTAATTAATTACTTCTTACAATTTAGTTTATGTGTCTCCTTTATATTTCCCTGCTAGCCTGGTCATTAAATTATCTGCTCAAGAGAAAGGAGAATGAGTATAGAAGGTTTGCTGAGATTGGTTAATATTGATATTGCCTACCTTTGTTTTCTCCACTATCAACATTTGTTGACCAGTTTGTGGTAGTAAATAAAGTAAGTATACGAACACCTGCATGTCATGACCAGATTTCAAACGATGGTAAATGAAAGTGCTGTTAAACCGTTAAAACACTTGGATAACATTTCCTACTAGTTTATTTCATTTCCTGGCTAGTAGTACTCTCGATGGTTGGACATCTATCATTCATCAAAAGCCAATTGGTCCAATAAGAATTACATTTGGGAAAAATTATAAAGAAGTACAGGGCATAATGCGGAACGCTACCAGAATTCAGGTTGGAACCAGTTAAAGTACTATTTCATTTTTGACGAAAGCCTGGTTTCAGTTTAACGTATGATAGTCTCAACATGTGTTATCTATTTTTAACCATTTGAAGGAGAAAGTTTTTACAAAAAAAAAGTACCTGTGGCTGAACTGCACGTCACATAAGCTTTGTTCAAAATCCTACTTATTAATTTAATGTTCATCTTGCTAGCAGACTTGATTGGTTGACTTTTTACATGGACAAATTTTTAGGTAGGAGGAAAAATAAAGGAAACAAATGTCGGTTTGTTTTTTGTTTTTCGTTTTTCGTTGAATTAGAAGTGTTTTGAAGATACAAAATGGTGAGCGTAAATTACAGTTTTATCAAGTTATTTGCGAGACATGAACCACTGTTTTATGAATATCACCTTAACCCCAAAGTGAAGAATTATATAGTAAAAACATATAGTGTTTTGTCGTTATTCATGCTATTTTATATGATGTACGGCACTGCTTAAAATAGTAGTCGGTCGTTCATTTAGGCATTTTTCACCTCTGACCAAGTGAATAACTTGTAAGTAGGCAAAAGACTGGGGACACTTAAAATATCTTATTATGTACGACCCGAGTGTTATACAGAAAATCTTTAACGTTTTTTAATATTTGTAATTTTTGTTGGGAGAAAAATTGTGCCCAAAGTTGAGCACCCTATTTGAAAGCAGTCAAACTGCCAAACATCGATGGCGCGATACAATCCATCAAATGGAGACAAAAATCTAAAAAATGTTTACCTTCAAATGGCTGCAGATTTTTAGAGCAGAACTGTATGCGATTTATGCAGATGGTGACTAAGAGAAGTAAAACTGTTACCTTCCGATCCCATTCAAATTTTCCTGTAACATGTGATAATTGCATTCAATGTAGTACGGTTTTTCTTTTCATAAGAATCACGGACTACTAGAAATCCCGGACGTGACAAAGCAAATCCACAGCGAAAAATACATAGGCCAGGAAGTCAAATATTTTTCTCTTCCGCTTTCAGTAATTACATATTTTAGCGAATGAATTTTTTTTTATCATGTCGAGAAAATGTTGTGTTGGAGGTTACCGTTCTTTGTATGACGGTTCAATTGAAAGAGTTTCTGGTTTTGGTTTTCCTTCTGAGTGATGAAGATGAATGCTTTCAATTGATCAATGCCCTACCAAATAAAATTTAGGAAGTCACAAAGACCATTCGGATATACGAGAAGCATTGGTTACATGGTTATCATACAGTCAGAAAAAATTGGTTTTAACAGGCGAAGTTCACCGCCATCCATCTTCCATAAATTTCCGCCAACATTCTCGCTGCAGACGTCAGTTTCGCTACTCATGACGGTGGGGAAAAGAAAGAACGACTTCCGTTCGAGAAATACCGCTGCAAAACAGAAAAAGGTCGAAAAAGACCGAACATGAGGTTGGATAGGTCTGGTGACATTTTGTCGAAAGCTCAAATACGTTGTAAATGAAGAAGAGCTCCACCTAAGCATTTATGAAGTGATGCCACCACCGCCATCAATCACCTTCTCCATGATCGTGATTTTTCTCTTCCTTGCTACAATCGCTCTGAGAGTTTTTATCAGAAGCTTTTTTGGTTTTTCTGCCAAGCCTGAATTGTTTTCGCAGATGAGAGCCATATTGGAGCATTCATATAATTTAAAGCCCAATTTGAACAGTAAACTTTACTTCAGCTCATTTTTGTCAAAAGTATGTGAAAATAAGAAAGACGTGATGAAACGTCAGAGTTAAATTCCTCTGCGATCAATTACAAATGAATTCAAATGACCGTCAGAATTACCTCAATGACACGATGAAAGTAGCAATTTCAGTTTTTCGTAGTGCATATGAAGCTATCAGACATTTGCTTTTTCTCCCTAAAAAAGTTCCATGGAGCGATTTTTTTGAAATTGGATACCCTGGAAAGCATCAGTGAGTGAGTGCAGAATTGTTGTTAAAACAGTTTTTGAAAACCTTCGAGGCACTGAGCTCTGTTACAAAATGTTGTTGGATGAGATCCACGTAAAATCTAGTGTTCAATATCAAGGTGGCCATTTTTGGGATTTTCTGTCGATAGGCCGGGTATTTCAGCCGAAACGATATTGACACCGATGGTTCCCCCCTCCCCCATCCGATGGGAGCACCAGCCTTCGTTGCTCGTCCGATGCCCTTATTTTAACTGACAGCTGAACTGGTGTACGAGCATGTCAATCTCTTTTTGCAAATTTTTTTCATGAATGCAACGGTTTGATCTTCAGGATTATGAATTATAACTTGAAAAGGAAGCAGAAAGTGTTTGTCTTGTTTCACAAAAATTTTGAAACCATTGGCTTATTTTCTGTCAGTCACTTCGTTAAGAGCAAACAATTTTGTGAGTTATTTATTTTGTATAATCCGGTTTATTAATTGAAAAATATCAGAAACAATTGGGTCACTAAAAATACCAGAAGGTGAAGCTTTTCGACAATCTGCAATTTGCTTTAGACTGTCATGTATCATTGCTTAGTCGTCATCAGAAGCCCTTAAATATATTCGCTATAATCCAGATTTGAGACTTAAAAGTAGACCTAAACATTCATTTCAGTTGCATCAACTCCGTAAATATTTGTGATTAAAGTAATAATAGTTATGAAGGATAAAGGGATCCCCCTAAACTTCCTATCGTGTGACAATACCTAGTTAATCAAAATTCGTATTGGTACTTAGATCATAGTGACTTGCATATATATATATGTATTCTTATACAATTCGTTTTCAACTTCTACAAAGCACTTGGTTGGTGTGGTATTGAACTGTAGCAAAGCCATCGTATCAAGTTCTACGCTGTCAAGTTACTAACATTTGTTATTGTGTATCAGTGGTGTCATATGGGTTGTTGATTAAAATTAAATTCGTGTTTTTAAATAAGACAGAATTGTAAACATTAAATGAAGTCGTATTGATGAAGCATTCAGCTATTCCATTTGCATTTGTAATCAAACTGTATGCTTGCAACTACATATTCTGAAACCTGTTTTGGGCTGTAAAGAAAATGGCTTTTCGAGTTTGTCTTAACCATTCAGGGAATTACTGCTATCTATGTGACAGCGAATAGAAAGAAACAAGGAAAGAATATAATTAATATATTGAAAACCAGCATATGTGTTCTTTTTGGATGAAAAGTTGGAGACCAAGATAAATAGATAAATTTATTTTTAAAAAACCTTTGATCAATTTTGTTAAAATAGTTAAATCGTATAGTAAAATAGGCAAAAGAGTTTTCATATTTGTCACCATTTTTAACTGTTTTTATCAAAGTAGCAGACAAAGAGTTAAAATTTGTTGTACAGTGTTGCTTACTGCATAAGCTTTGTTTCTTTTTTACAGCTGCTCGTATCCGATCACATGGCCATCCTATTATGGCAGATGTATTATACATATTGTCTTCAGCTATGTCGCTTCTTAGGAGATGCAGAGTGAATGCAGCGTTAACCATACAGCTTTTTTCACAGTTGTTTCATTTCATTAATATGTGGCTGTTTAATAAATTGGTGGTGGAACCAGAGCTTGGATTGTGTACAAGAATGTGGGGACATCGATTGTTAAAACGTATTGGATATGTTGAAGCCTGGGCAGAACGGCAGGGTTTAGAATTGGCGGCAGACTGTCATTTGTGCAGGGTTATTCAGGTATAAATAAAATATGTATATCGTGTTTGTTTCAATGTTTGTTTCAACCTTTGCATTTACACATTCATAGGTTAAGTTAAACAATAATTTTGGCATCAATATTTGTTCAGAGTGAAGTACACAAACATAGTAAGCCTTTTGTTTTGAAAGTATCCGATTGGTAGGACTACTCTACGGTGTTTGAGCAATTTTGTTTTGAATTTTACAGATGGTGAGTTGTAAAGTGAGAGAAAACAGTATTATAACTACATAATGGGTCCAAGAATCGTCAAAGAGCAACTCTTTACTTGCCGTCTGTTGACTTCATTTCCAGTAGCCCTTAACTGATGGACATTTACGTCAGGGGATAAAAGCACAATTAGGTTGGGGATGAGGTCTTCTCATCATTTCATTTTACAAAAATTGTTTCTTGGTATTTATTAAATAGGTTTTGTTTTCGTCACCTTTGCATTTTTAATTCCATTTATATACCATGACACACAAACATGTATCTAACCCAACAGACAAGCCTGAGCTGTACTCAAAGTAGATAAATGGACTTTCTTCGCATTCAGAATTACTGAGCAAAGATCAATGATTTTGATCAATGGCCAGAACTTATGGGCTTTCATATAACGTGGCCACAAACTAAGAGGACTACAACTTCAAGAATTTGCGACCGCCATCAGGTTGATCGTAGAGAACATCTCGGTCTGGCACAAACCCTCAAGAAGGTGGACATGGGAAAAACCAAACAGTACCGCACTCAATCAGATCGATTACATTTTTGTTCCGAAACGTTTCCGTTCAGGATTGAATATTACACGGTCCTTATCGTGTACAAAGTTCCTTATCGTGTTTCCTGGCTTCAGTGCTATCGTGAATTGGAATCTCATTGGAAGTGATGCTTTGTGTTTGGTTCCAAACCATTTAATGTATTAATGTGGTGATAATTCAGAACTACGAATATTAATGCCACTCGCATTTCACTGCCGAGAAAAACGTACTGCCGAAGTTTATTTTCCCTACGAAATGACACTAAGTTAAGTGCTAATTTTATTGACCATGTTCCTTAATCTGTTTTTATAGCGGAGTTGACACTGAAGTAACAGAGAATTTAAGAAATACATCTGTTTTCCGTTTAGGCATGTCTTAAGGAAAAAGTAAAAAATTACGAAACATTTATTTGTTGTTGCTGCTGCTAGTACCAATTGTACTGTAAAGAAGTCCCTCTCATCTGTTCATTCACAAGGAAGTTGTCGAGAAATAAGAGTTATTAGTCCAGTTAACATTGTATGGTACACAGTTTTGGAAAACAGTGCACAATTTTTACCCGGCGCCTGGCGTGGACGGCGTAATGTTTAGTGCAACGGAATTTGTGTACCGTACGCTGGATTCGTTTTAGCAAGTTAATTAGTTAGAGTTACAGTTAGGCTTGCAGTTGATGACACAATGAATGTTAGGAAGTTCCGAGTTCTCAAACGTTTTGATTTCCAGTCATTTCAAAGCTACAAAAGTCTGCAAGTTGGCACAGATTATCGCCCAGAATATATCTTTACCCCAGCCCTTCACGAAATTAGTTTCTTTGTTTGAATTTTGAACCAATAAATCGAATGAATTACTTTTATTTATATAAATTTTGTTTGCTTGTTGAAGTTTTTTGATTATTGGACTTTTTTCATTTCAAAGGCAGCTCAACTTCTAGAAGCACCCAAATTTTCTGCTGATGATATAGCTTCCATCTCTTCAACATGTTTTAAATTGAATTCACTCCAGTTAACAGCATTGTTAAGGGAGTATAGACCAGAAAGAGGGGAACCCATGATACCTTATGGTAAGAAGTTAAAAGTAAGACTATTCAGTGGGGATTTGATTCTCTGTGGTGTTTTTTCATTAAATTGGTTACATGGGGAGTTCATTGTGGCGACGAAGCTTGTAGGAAAGAAAGAACGCTTTCTGACCATTGATAGACGTTTGTTAAGAGGCAAGGTGGCCGTAGGTGTTAAGAACTCGTGTGAGATAGATTTTTGTGAGATAGAGTAGAATTAATGAACAAATAACCAGGTGTGGGTTACACAGATTAAAGTGTTCACAGATAAAAGCCCTGCAATATCAATTACTCTGGTAATCAAGTAGAATTTAGGGGGATTTAACAATTAAAGAGAATGGTTGAAAAGGAGAAATGTATTTATAATATGTCTTTAAGAAGGAGATAAAGGCTTGCCTCTCGTCTTAAAAAAATTAGGATGCAGAAAGTGACTAACTTGACGTTTTGTCCAGGCATGTGGACAGTCCAAAGGTTTCATATTAAGATTGTAGGAACTGTAAACGAGAGTAGTGCCACATGACAATTTACGTTAGGAAATTCTTGGAGTAATTCTTGAAATATTATTGACAATGGTAGGTGACGTGAAATTGAATTTATCAGATCGGTCGAAAGCTACTTAAAATGTCTGTGTTATTTACTGCAGCAAACCATAAGAAAAACCGTTCATTGGTATTTTAATTGCTTTAAGGTAAATTTGATGAGAGATAAAGAGCGGGTTATCGGTATAATTGTTTTGTATGCTTTGTTTACATTTGATATAAAAGGACTTTGTATTGGGAGATAATTTTTTGACATTTGGGATATGTGTAGGGAGGAATGCTAATTTTACCACTCAGTTTTTTGCCAGACAAAAGGCTCTCGCAAAGGGCTATAGTAAGGACGACCAGAGAAATAGTTCAAGGAGGGTCATCCCAAAATCAAGTGCTACTACAGGTAGAGTGAACTTTAGGCATGGAAATGAAATTCACAAAATTGAAGATTTGGAAAATGATTAAATTTAGGAGCTTATCGTTACAGAGCAATAAGAATAGCTTCAATTCCCAGTATCGTTTTGGGTATCTTTTTGGTATAATAATGTAGAATTACTTGGATAATCGTACTTCGTCGTTTCGAATTAAACACTATTTTTTACAAGACTTGGTAGATAATGTTGCTGCAGTAGCTGAGAATACAGCGGATGAAATAACTCGAAAAGATGGAAGAGAGGTCCAATTGGAAGAAGAGAACGAATTGCAGCTGCCGTTTCTTTTGCCAGAAGATGGTTACTTTTGTGATATTATTCGAGGGGTTCCTGGAGGATTGCAAGATTTCTTGGAACCTTTGATTCAAACAGGTCAGTATTTCATTTGCTGTAGATAGCTTGCACTTTTGATTTAGTATTGTTTGGTAGAGCATTTAGCGCAGCTGGAAGCCACTAAATTAAAGAAATTAAGAATTTTGGTCAATTCTGTCGGTAAACAAAGCTAGAAAATATTTGAAAGGTAGGAAACAAAGTTTTTTGACTGTATATCAGCAACTTTTGCTCCACCAGAATGAAATAACCACACCAAATTATTTGCATTACAGTGTCGGAAACAGATTAGCCGGAGGATCCTGTTGAATGGTTATCAATTGCTCTTGCCCCGCTATGAATATAAATATAGACTGTATCTACGGCTACCATAAGCATAGACATGGCTAATGGGCGGTTAACAACCGATACGCCAAAACTATAGCTTGCGATATGCCAGTCAGGTTTGTTAGGGTTTGGGGGCTGCGGTTAGATATTGGTCTCTTTGGTTCTTATCTGACTTTGTTGCCAAAAGAAGAGTTGAAATACTTTTTTTTCGACTAGGAAAACGAGTCAGATTTGAATAATACCGTATCACGTGAGAGCACCAGAGTTATAGGAATCCGTCTGTTGTACACCTTTAGATGCTAAGAAACTTGAATGATATATATATATTAATAGTGTAATAGTATTTGCGTACACTTCACCCGCGGCACTTTGACCAACTATTTTGTTATCTGTTTACTTGTACAGGGCTATGTAACTTAATTATTCAGCCTTCTGCTCCCGGACACTGGACAGTTTACCAAGAATCTTTTGGGGATGGTAAGTAGTATCTTATTTAATGACAATGAACAGAGCCTTTTTACTTTTATTGATAATATTAAAAGACGTGGACAAAATCGAGTGTCTAGCAGTATCCTTAACGTAATAAAGATAATCGTCAGGTATGCAAGTCCTTTTACTGGAAAATTATACCGTTTCGAAGAGGGTCTAGTATGGAAACAGGGTATACAAAGTTACGATTAAAATTCAAAATTTTTTGACTCAGAACATAAGATTACAATTTAGTTCAGCCTTGTACACCGATGCGAAGTACAGGTGCGTCAAGCATTCATCTTTTTTATGTCTTTTTTATAAGGGTATAACATCTGAAACCATTTTCATTTCCTTCCTCTGTTTATACTGACAAGACTCTTCGGGGCCATATCTCGTTCAGATATTTAGGCATTATGGTTCCTTAGGCTGAAAATTCCATGTTTCCATGCTAGACATTTGATGTTAGATGCTATTGCTGGACTGGCTGACCTATACAATATCCAAGTTTCATTGGGTGGTGGGTCATCACTGCCTTGGTGATTTCTTTAATTTTGTATATTTTACGCTATCGTAACTTAAGTTTTTTATACTCGCTGGCCCGGATTCGTAAAATATTATGTAATCATGAAATTTTGAAATACAACTTTTTAGAACTCTGACCTATTTCCTTCTCTGTTACCTTCAAAACACAGTCAAAAGAAGCATTAAACAAGTACTTCTTGTCTGGTGTTCAGCCACCATGTTTGATAATCCTTCGCTACGGTAAGAAAATTACGAAGACTTTTATTAAAAAGTAAAAGAGCATGAACCAAGCTTTTGAAAAGAATAAAACAGTCACAAACGCGTCATGCAGCCGTTGAACATCAGATTCAAAATGGCTTCACTTCTAAGATCTCGGGTACTTTAGAACACATTGCAATGATGGCACAGGTGATAAACAAGGCTCACACTAATGAACGGTCCCTAGTCATTACTCTTTTAGACCTAAAAAATGCTTTTGGTGAAGTTCATCATAATGTAATAACATCTATTCTAGATCACCATCACATTCCTAACAAAATAGAGTCATTAATCACCAGCCTTTGCACTGAATTTACAACAGCATTTATTACTGATCATTTTACAACTGAAGCTATAGTAGTTGGTTATGGGCTTTTACAAGGCGATTGCCTTAGGCCATTACTCTTTAATGTGTGTTTTAATACATTCATTCAATATGTAAGGGCTGAAAAATTCAGCGAACTTGGTTTTTCATCTCACGATAAGAACGACCGCATGTTCAATCCTGTACACTGGTTTCAGTTCGCAGATGACGCTGCGGTCATTGAGAAAGAGAGCCAGCTTCTTTTAAACTGTTTTACTCTTACACTTAGCTCCATTATTCTTTCCAACTCAACTTGTTGCTACCTACCACAAAACTTCTACAGTGCAAAACTGTCACCAAATAAAAATATCCGAACATTGTGGAGAAACACAAGAAATAGTACCAATATACCACACGATATAAATAAAAATATAAAAGAAGTTTTCAAAGCTGTGCAGACAGAACATAAGGAGCGTTTACAAAGTCATCTTCTCTGCCTTGCGACCATATTTGCTCTTAGTTACTCCACAAAAAGTTATACGTGCTTGACTTGACGGTGGGGTATGAAACAAACCTGGATAAAAATGCTTCCCGCAAATATGAAAAATATCGTTCTTTGATTCGTGATTTACATTCCAGCTTTTCGAAAGTTAGCTTCGTAAATCTACCCAATAGCTCCTTAGGTATATTCGGTCAATCTTGTATTACTTTCATTCACTTTCGTTTTGAACATCGACAACAAACACGAGCGCTTTCTTTCAACCAAACTTTCCAATATCATCATTCGCACCACATACTATATATTCTGTTGCAGAAACCAACTATGGACAAAGCCTGAACTATTGTCGTTTTAATATATTTTTTAGTGAAATATTTAATTTTTATTTTGTTAAATAGGCAAACCAATGCTAACTACCTTGATTAGTGAGGTTTGTAATTGTATGTGTTTGGGTGAAAAAAAAGTTTCCATTATTTTTGCTATTTACTATGAGTACGGTTAGCGTTTAAGTTCCGGGTAGTAGATACCGCCACATCTCAGCCCCTTTCTGCTGCGCAGAGACATAGCACTTTCCTCAGAATGTGCATGCTGCCTAGACGTGCTGCTATCTGTATGCTGCCCAAGATAGCAGGGATTTAAAGTACGATTCATTCTCTTTTAGGTTCCGGTAAACCAAGAATGAGCCCAGTATTAGATCAGGTAGGATCTATGGATGACTTCTCTTTTATCTGTAGAAGTTGAAATATACAAAATATATATTTTTTGGAAACCTGTTGACAGACAATACAATGAGCTGTTGCTTCTGAACTATTTTTGTAATTTCCATTTCGACATAAGTCGACACATAATTATTTTTTAAGTAACGATTCATTGATGTATCAGTATATTTAGTTGGAGTATGCAGGGTTTTTTTTAAATTCATTTCTTACTCTTGTCAACACCTTGAGATCATTTAAATTTAAATCACAATGAGCACCCGAATTAAAGCTTACCGGTTATGCTTTATTCAATGTTGATATCCCAAAATTTGAGCTTGATAATTTTTGTTTTACACCATTTTTGTAGTTTTTGAAGTGGTATTTATTAATTAAGCTTTTAAAGAAGGGAAAAACGGAATGTAGTATTACGTTGAACACGATACTATTTGTCTTGTACACAAGTAAACCCCCAAAATGATTAGTATAGCAAATGTAAAAGGTTTTGGTACACAGCACTCATTTGTCACTTCTCCGTAATTGTCCAGATTACCTGGGTTTTTGCTGTCATCGAAGCTGACTTTCTCCATTCCTGGTTGATTCCCAAAGATATGCAGTTATTCAAAAAGTACTGAGCCTACAAGAACGAATAGATATTAACTGCTTTCACCAAAATCACCCTTTGATAAGTGGCGCTTTCTTAGGGAGAGTGCATTCCATCCAACAGCACTTATTTCAACAACACACAAATTTTCAAATAGATGAAACAGACAGTGACGCCCAAAATAACACACTTTTTAAATATACACATTACTTGTAAGTTACATAAAAAGGAGAACAGGGACTATTAAGAATTCAGAAGTTTGTAACATGATCACTGCTCTTTCAGTTTAAAATAATTTGAAAGACTGCCACACAATTCGTCAGGTTTTATCTGAAAAGAAGCATTGTGGGAAAAAAATTCCAGGAAGCACAAGGATGGCATGACTATGAGAAAGATAAAGTAAATCGAAATTATGGATATTTATTTCCAAAGATTTATTAATGTTTGCAACAATCCCTCGACCCCATTGCGACATATCTGTCATCTCCTCTGGTCATAGATACATTAAATACACTATTTGATGGCACCCAGGTTATTACGCGATGGGATTTGAGGGCAGACAAGGAGGTTTCTCATGAAAAGTTTCAGCCTTAAGAGTGAGATTTTTTGAAACACTACGGGAAAGTTCCCTTTCCCGTAGTGTTTTCACGTTACAGTTAAAAACCACCCAAGCTCCTTTTTTTTGCCCAAACAGCAAACTACACCTAAATGTTAGCTCCCGACAAAAAAACTGAAAGGAAAGAGACTAGCTTTGTAGACCAGACTATCAGGATTCCTTACTTATGCAGTACTGCAGTATTAGGCCAGGAAAAAGCCGTTTCATTTTCACGTCAGGTTTTTTTTTCATTATAGTATTTCGAAGAACCAGAAGTGGCTACAATTATTATCAACAAAGGCAATGGAGGACTTGGACTCAGTATAGTGGCAGCTAAGGTGTGTGTTATTGAGGCCATTCCTGTCAACCGTTGTCGATATTTGCATTAATTTTTATTACATTAGACAAACCACAGACTTGGGTTTATCAAACATTGCTGTTTTATTGGGTGGATTTTGGTCGGTTAATGCTGATGGTCCTATTTTTAATCTTGTTTTTCTTATTAGAATTCTTTTTTTCTTGGCCAGGAAAACCTGCAAATTTTTACCATCGGAAGTCACAATACGATCATTATTGTTTATCTGCATAATTGACTATCGACCATTTCCCTTTTCAAAATAGACTATAAACCCTTATTGGATACAAGTACTTATTAAGCAGTACAGTCAGTTGTTTGATATACAGGACCCCGTCTGTTGACCCAACTTGCATTAGTTTTATGGTCGACACAAAGTCCCCGTGCGCCAGCACATGGCACTTGAAAAGTCTTGCATTAGTCCTTAACAAAGATGTTCTTTGCCCTCCAGGTGTTTCTTAGTGCTGAAAAGGCTTGGCTGGATTTTGAAATGCGTGGCCTGTTCTAATCGTCAGTGTCTCCTTTCTTGGTCATCTTAGAGCCAAGATACATAAAATGTTCCACCTCTGGAATCTCGTCTGCATTTAGTGTGATAGGTGCGTCTGACCTGTTGTTTATCCGCGGGTGCTTAGTCTTGCCGAGATTGATCTTGAGACCAATGTTTCTTCTTGTGCCTTGGTGTTAGTCTTTGCCTGGATATCTTGGTGTCGATGTGGGAGTAGTGCAACATCGTCAACAGAATCCAGACTTAAGGCAACTAATAAAGTTCCAACGAAGACCCTTTCTTTCAGTGCAGACAGCCGTCTTCATAATCTAATCATGTCAAGGACAAAGAGAAAAGGTGAGAGATTGCATCCTTGCTTCACTCCTCAGCTGACTCCAAAGTTGCTATATAGCTCGTTGTTCTAAATCACTTGTGACCAGGAATCCATATATAACATCGTTACTATGTCCACCATCTTTTGACAAACTCCATAATGGCGAAGTATCTTCCACAAGGATTCTCTGGAGATACTGTCAAATGGTTTCTCTTGGTCGATAAAGTTAGGATACAGTTGGGCATTCCAGGATTTGCCGTTGCGTAAAGATGTGGTCTTAGCAAGACCTGCCAAAACGGAAGCCTGCCTGTTCGTGATGGATGTAACGATCCAAAGCGTCTTTAAGTCTTTTGTGTATGATCTTGCCAAAGGCTTTAGAGGTGAGCGACAGAAGCGTGATTTCACGCCAATGTTGCAGTCTGAAAGGTCGCCTTTCTTGAGTAGTTTTACTCTCAGGCCAACTTCTTCAACTCCTCAGATGGTGATTCGTTTTCACATATCCGCGTGAAAACCTCAGCAGCACTTAGAGCTCTTTTTTCTCCGCTCTCCACATCTTAGCCCTGCCCACCCCAATCGCCTTTTTTTCACTGTCATGGCTGCTTTCTTCACCTGTTTGACAGTTGGCGGCTCGACGCTGATGTTCAAGTCTTTTTCCGCTTTTGGTATATCCGCAGTCGCTATAGGGCCTGGTCTTTTCAAAATACTTTCAAAGTGATATTACCATCGCCTAATCGCCTAACCTTAGTATGGATTCCGCACTTGCCCTTTACATTAGTACAAAGATTCCTTTCAGTTCCTTCGTAATTCGGTACATAGATGCTGCCTATTCAGCCTCGTCTGCCAGTCTCTCTACATACTGCCTCTTGTCGTTTTTGGCCAGCTTCTTCACTTCTTTGGCCAGCTCAGACTATTTCCCTCTGCGTTTTTCTTTAATCCTTTCAGATCTGTAGACATTCTGTTTCACTTCTTTCCTCTCGTTGGTTTTTGGCCATGTTTTTCGTTGGATACACCCATCCTTCCTTTTCTTTTCGAAACTCAGAACTTGGTCTCCAGTTTGATTTCTCTTTGGGTTTGACTAAATCTATCAATGTTTCTCTTGTTCTTCCCCTAGTATTCTGAAGCGGTTTCTAACCTGACTGAAGGCATTGCTGTAGTTTCTTTCTTTAGTTTTACAGAGTTTTCCACTCTCCTGCCCCATTGTCTTGCGCAGCTTAAATTTAACGTTTGTCACCAAAAGGTTTTGATTACTGGCAACGTCAGCTTATCTGCAAACTCTCACGTTCTGAAGTGAATCCCGCCATTTGCTGTTATTGAGAATGTGGATCATTCTGGTTCTAAGTTGCCCCATCTTGTGATGACCACGTTTTTTATGAATATCTCGGTGCTGGAATAATATTCTTCCTATGACCAGATCATTTTTTTTACAGAAGTCACACATCCGTTCTCCATTGTTCTTGATATCTTCAGTACCCTGTCTCCATGAAACGCTGCCTCCCTCTGTTCACATCGCCATCTTTTGCAGCTTGAAGCTCTCTGTAGAAAATGTATTTGTCTTTCCCTTCCTCATCTTTTTTGGGGCACAGCACACTATAACAGACAGCTTAATGTTTTTGAAGTTAAATCTGGCCTTCATAAATCGAGGTCCCAGTGGCTTCCACTGATATGTGTTTTGTATTTTTTTACTATCTGGTCACTTTTGTGCATGTAATTAACATAACCCTCCGTTGTTTTTTGTTGGTTTTTGTTGTTTTGTTTTGGGTTTTTTGAAGTTATGAAATGAGACTTGGACGCTGGATCACCCACACATGCTGACAGGCGTACTCTTGTTTTTCCATTGCTTGCTGCGGAAGATGAGATCCTAACATCTGATGCAATGCCCAACATCATTTTGCATATCATGGCAACAAGTCTTCCTCATTTTGACATTAGCTACATATTGCGCAATATTGTAATCATGCCCTCACTATTAATATTCTGAAATATTACAAAGTCTGGAAAATAAGTGTCGTACACTATTTCGGGAAGGAGCAAGGATTTCATGGCTTTGGTATATTTATTTGTAAATGTATACGTAATATACCTAAATGTATACTAGGTACAGATTCTGTGAATTTTTTGTGATACTCCAGATCCCTGCCATACACTGTTTTACCTTTGCCGACTCTACGAAGATTACAAGAGTGAAAAGCAGACTATGACAAGTTAACGGTGAAGACAGACGATATTGTATATATCATATTTCCACTTTGTTCTACGTACTTTTTGTGCTACGGCACATATTTAATTTCTCTGTGATAGTTCTTTAAAGATTAAGTTTCCCACTTTAGGGACCAGCATCGGAACACCTTGGTATATATATTAAAGCAGTTGTTAAAGGAGGTGCGGCCGATGCGGTGAGTATCCACAAATACTGTTGTTTTAATACGTAACATCTCTTTTCATGGTGCTTGTTGTAATTTTTTATTTTTATGCTTTATTTTAATGTGCTTGACTATTGCACAACAAACTTTAAAATCCCCTGATTAATGAAATTACGCATTTTCTTCGGCAAAGGTTAGCAACGTGGCTGTATATTACAATCTTTAGAAATAGCACGCACAAAATGTTTTTCCCCCCTCCAGTGTTTTTGGAATGGCTTCGTCTGACGTGATATATTACGTTTACGTTGTCAGTCAAATCACTTTTCCAATTAAATTATTGGACCCCGCCGCCACACTATTGTTCCAGTTGTAGGACAGGGTACCAAGCCATGTGCAGATAGACTGTACGAGGACATCCTTTTTAAGCCAAAAACGCCTCATCCTAAGTTTTCTAGTGACAAGTAAAGTAATGTGAATTTTGAAAACTGAATTGGAGTGAAGGAAGGAATATTTAAAGATTATGATTGAAAACAAATGCAGGAATTAATTAACTTGAAACTTCATTAAAGGTGGAAAAAGTAACTTCCAAAAACGGCCAGAAATGCTCACTTGTAATGTTGTACCTCCTCCTCCTCAGGTGCCGTGTCCAGGAACGTTGGCGATCATGGCTCTCCACAGATCTCTGTCCTTCGCTGTCCTCAGTAGTTGTAGCTCGCTCTTTGTAGACCATGCTGCAATACTGCCCATGTACTTGGTTCTTGGTCGTCCTCTGCCTCGTTTCCCATCTATCTTTCCCGTCAGCGTCAACTCCTCAAGCTCTTCTTTCCTCATTATATGTCCTAGGAAGGACAGCTGCCTTTTTCGAATGGTGGACAACAGCTTTCTCTTGCATCCTGCTCTCCTCAAAACATCTTCATTCGTAACGTGTTCTGTCCAAGAAATCCGCAGTATTCGGCGTAGAAACCACATTTCTGCAGCTTCTAGCTTCTTTTCGAGGGTTGCTGTGATGGTCCAACTTTCACTCCCGTATGTAAGCACTGGGATTACGTAACAGTTGAGGACTCGGAGCCTGGTGTTCAAGGAAATAGTTTGGTTTTTCAGTATCTTAGACATTCGCTGGAATACCCCCTTTGCTGTGGCAATTCGTTTCCGTATTTCTACCATGCATCTTCCATCTGATGTAATCATGCTGCCAAGATAATTAAACTTATCTACTTGTTGAATGTCTTCTCCATCTATTGATATTTTGCAGCTCAAATTCTCATTCCTTTTGCTAACCGTCATGCAAAAAGTCTTCCGACGATTGATACTGAGACCCCTTGCCCCACTTTCCTCTACAACGGTGTCAAGCAGTTGTTGTAGCTTCTCTGGAGTGTCGGCTATGAGCGTCGTGTCGTCAGCATATCGTATATTATTCAAGTTGTACCCTCCGATCACAAAACCATGTTTTCCCTCGATACTTCTCATGATGTTTTCACTGTATAGATTAAATAGGTCTGGTGAGAAGACACAACCTTGTCTAACACCTCTTCGAATATTGCAGTATTTACCAACCTCGTTCTGCACTCTCACACCCGCAGTTTGCTCCCATTATAAGTTCCTTATGAGTCTTATATCTTTTCCATCTATGTCTAGATCTTGTATCATTTCTATCATACACTCGTGTTTCACTTTATCAAATGCTTTTGAGTAGTCGATGAAACACAGGTATAGATCCCTCTGCATTTCGATGGCTCGTTCCGACAGCATCCTCATCACAAATATAGCGTTTCTTGTTCCAGCATCTTGGACAAAACCAAATTGCTGTTTCCCTATCTCTGGCCTCATTGCTCTTCTTGCTCTTGCCATTATGACTCGCATAAGTATCTTAGTTATATGAATGTTGTACAGCGTTTTTTATTAATTGGCTCATTCCATCGCGCAATATTTCTAACCTAAGAAGGAAAAAACCAAGTCTTATATGTATAATGACCTTATTACAAATGCTAGACTAGCCATATATTTATTACAAAACACGGCAGATATTACAAAATGAGCCCTTTTTATTACAAAACATGGTGCAACAATAAAAACGTTTAATAAACTATACAATTCAAAACTTGAAACTAAATTGAAATTGAAGGGCTGGACGTCGAAGGGTTAAAAACCCGACGACGTTACAATTAAGTACTGATAGAGATTTTAACTGTTAAAACATTGAGTCACTTAATCGTATGTTTATTTCTTCGGCCGAATGTTACAATGTTTATTTCACTCATTGCGGTAATATTTTTTACTGTTACCTCTAGGATGGACGTCTTCAAGCTGGAGATCAGCTTCTGAGTGTCAATGGAAATAGCTTGCTTGGTGTTTCTCAAGAAAAGTAAGTTAAATAGCATCTATCTTTGGTCACCGATTTATCTGCCTTTTTTTCTACCTATTTATCTACCTATTCTTTCTTTCTTTGTTTCTTTCTTTCTTTGTTTCTTTCTTTCTGTCTGCATGTGTCTGTCTGTCTCCCTGCCTGCTCATGTAGGTAGGTAGGTAGGTGTGTATGTATGACCACATCATCACACGAAGGCATGACCTTCAAGATATGTGTACAGTAAGAGTTAGAGGAGTGTAGATTGTGGTACTGATCATAAACTTGTTCGTGCTAAAGTCAGGATGCCTAGCAGGTAGAAGGTCAGAGCAAAATGGGGAAGTACGTGAAACTCTCCGAAACAAGTTTGATAACATCACATTTGATGGAACTTGGGAGCAGTTCGATTCACAAGTGTACACCACAGGTGCTGATCTACGTGGCCTTAGAAAGACTAAACATAGAGACTGGTTTGATGAGAATGGTGTTGCAATTTCCAGTCTTCCGGATGAGAAAACTAGGCTTCATGAGAAAGTTCTGTGTACTTCCGGTTCAACTAGAGCATTTGTGAAAAGAGCTTTCTAAGAA
This sequence comes from Morbakka virulenta, assembly GCA_003991215.1. Taxonomy (NCBI): domain Eukaryota; kingdom Metazoa; phylum Cnidaria; class Cubozoa; order Carybdeida; family Carukiidae; genus Morbakka; species Morbakka virulenta. Next base: position 303,447 of record RDPX01000540.1, read on the forward strand.
GCAAAATCATATCAAATCATATCATATATCAAATGGGACGCGCTGAAACCTGAAGCGTTGAATCATTATGCGTCGAATGTTGATGCGCTGAACTGTCCACACATCGTTTGATAATCCATCAGAAATAGACGAAGTAGTTATTGATGGTCTACCTATGAGGAGACAAAAAAACTCATGAGAGAAGTTAACACTGGGAAAACACCCGGATTGGACTGAATACCCATCGAATTATTGCTGTTTGGAGGAGACTCATATGCTCATCCTTACTATATGCCATGGCAGTACTGTTCCTCAAGATTGGGTGGACGCGGTGATGCCTTCTATTTATAAGGGGAAGGGAATGAAGTCTAAATGTGGCGACTGTAGAGGTAGCAGCCTACGTGAAGTCATGGGAAAAGCTCTTTCAAAGATTCTGTCAGATCAGTTGATGGTTTGGATCTGGCCTACTATTATTCCAGAGACTCAATGTGGTTTCCCAGCTGGACGTGGGACAATGGATATGATATCCACTGCACGCCAACGTATGGAGAAATGTATGGAGCAGCAGGTACCATTATATCACGTCTTTATTGATCTGACCAAAGCTTTTGGTACCATTAAGTACACTCTGGAAAATTCTTGTGAAATTTGGATGGCCTGCGAGTTTTGTAGAGATGAATAAACAGTCACACCATAACATGAAGGCCCGAGCAAGCTTCAATGGTTCCCTGTAAGAACTAATATCAGCTGAGAATGGGGTAAAACAGAGTAACATACTGGCTCCTACTCTTTTCTCAATCTACTTTGCTGTGATGCTTTTTAATGCTTTTAGGGATTGTGATATAGGGGTAGGCATACGGTTTCGAACATCAGGGAAGCTTTTCAACCTTCGGAGCCTCGGTTCGAGCTCTAAAACTTTTTAGAATGTTGTTCGTTACCTTTTGTATGCAGATGATGCTGATCTTGTTGCACATTTAGAGGAGGGAATGGAACTGATTATGAACAAACTCTTAACTCCTTGCAAAGCTTTTCGCCTCACTATCAGTCACAAGATGACTTATGTTATGTTTTCACCTCCATTTGGAGTCCCGTATGCTGAACCACATATCCTAGTTGATGGGAAGAGGTTAAAGGTTACTTATAGTTTTGTATATCTTGGTAGTACACTGAGCAGGGATTGCACTCTGGATGCTGAAATAAATTACAGAATAGCCAGAGCCGAGCAGGTAGTTGCGAAAACGGGTAGGGTCAGATCGGGGACTTACTTCAAAGACAAAGATTAGTGTTTACAAAGCATGTTTGCTTACGTGTTAGTTATATGGTTCAGAAACATGAACTGCTTGTAAGCGACAAGCCTTTTGAAAAGTTTTCATCAAAATTGGCTCAGTTAATATCAGTTGGAATACTTTTACACCTGATACTGGAGTCCTTGAACGATCCAACAGCAGGAGTATTGAGATGTGGACCATCCAGAATAAGACAAGATCAACAATTTTATGAAAAAAACTTTGCCACCTGGTCCATCTATGCATAGTTGCACTACCTGAGATGTTCGAAGACTCATAATGAAGCTCATCTGGATGCAGCTGCAAACGTGGGCAAGTTCACTTGTCCTGCCTGTGAATGTTCATGGAAGACAGAAGCTGGGTTGAAGAGTCACCCACCGAAACACATTAAAGAAATGGGAAACTACTGTCAAGAAGGAGCAATCATGTTTGTGTGTATGTATTTATGTGGGTGTGTGTATGTATGTATGTATATATGTATATATGTATGTATGTATGTATGTACCCCTGCGATAGAAGAGGGTCTCGGAGAGATAGTTTTCCCCATTGTATGAATTTCAAATTCGTTTGCTGTAGGGATCTTCAGCTAGATGATCCTTGGAAGGTTTTGACACCCTAGCATTACTTATTAATTTTGATTAATAGCTAATTCCGAAATTTATAGAAGCTTGGCACACAAAAGTATTTTACTACGTCGCGAGAACATTAATCGTCAGTAAAGATTAATTCTAGTAAAACGCGAAAAATCTTGTTAAAGGACTAGTAATGAAATGGTTGTTAAAGGTTTTAATTTGCAATTGTTAAGTGTTGCTTTTCTTTTTGGCGTTTTCTCTTTACAATATGAAGTATGGTTTATCGTCATGTCACTTGTAGAACTCGTTTTAACGATACAGTCCATATTATTTACCAAATTACGTCAAGTTAAAATTACTCATCAGGCCAATTTTTATCCATTACTTCATCTATTTTTTGTCGATTTATCTATATCTATTTTTTCTCACAGTTTTTTTTGTTTGTTTTTTTGGGGGTGGGTGTGTGGGTGTTGTTTGTGTTGTTTTTTTGTGGGGCGCAGTAGTGAGCGTAAACCATAGGAATTAATGCAAGTTGCGTGGTATTAATATATGGTTTTGCTAATTTTAGAGCCGCGGAATACATGATGAAAACTGGACCAATTGTTACTCTTGAAGTGGCCAAAGAAGCAGCTGTTTTCCACGGCCTTGCAGCACTTTTGTCACAGCAGACCTCTGTAGCTGGTCAAGGGCAAGGTATAAACTAAAACAAGCCATTACCTACTTTTTAATTACTTTTTTAGTCTCTTTTTTTCTTAGTGCACAGTTTAAGTATTTCAGCACTTTTACAGGTAGCATTTTTATTCTTTTATTTTTAGGGTAACATTCCATGCCTACTCTTTAAAAATTCTGATTTTCCTGGCCTTGCTGCTGTTATTATTCACATTAATTTTATTTAACATAGGATATCTTAACTAAGAAAATAACACACAAATCAGCTATGAAGTTTACGGTGACATTTTGAATTATTTTTTACCCTCTTTATGAAGCCAACCAGTATTTTAACATTCTGATGAATTGAGTATAACATTTGCGAAAGAAATGTCTGTTGGTTGCAAAGAAAAGAACCCCTTTATCGTCAACATTTTGTTCCAGAGTTATGGCACACCTCACAAACATAAAATAAGATAAATATTTTTAAATATTCATAATTTGAATTAGCGAGAACGATATGCTGCGATTTGTGAGTAAATCAAAACATCTAATTATCATCATCAATTATCATCAAAACATCTAATACTCACGAAGTACAGTAAACTGTACATATAACAGTACATATGATGATGAATGTTTGCCCTGAAACGTAATTTGAATCCATGGATGGAGTAAAGTAAATCAGAGGTGAGCATTCTTTTACATGGAAATATTTAATGCTTGCAGTACAACAGGAGTTGATGAACGCACCACCTCTATAATAAGAGTTATGACCTCTGATCTTAATTGATTGGTGGGGTAAACGAACTAGTTTTGCCTGGTAATTATGAATGGGCTAGATCAAACATTCCCGCTCAAACCGCAGACTTGCCAGTCAGTTGCATGACCTTAACCAGCTGTACATGTTCCGAAAGGGCTGACACATAACCCATTTCTGTTTAACGGGCGGCAGTAGTGGGGGAGCATCATATCTAGGTCTCGTGAGCATGGATTTCTTGTTCTGAAGGGCTGAGTAACGAGTTCGCACTTTGTTACTTGGGTCTTGGGTGAAGCCTCGCTACAGAGACCGTTTTAAGCAGAATGGGTCACCTGAAGTGACCCATTCTGCTTAAACCATTTCAACCCATACTTCTTGCACAGCTCCCAATATATTCTCAATCCCATCCTATCATGTCGCCTCTTGTACTCCTTCTGAGCCAGTACCTTACACCCACACGCAACATGCCAAACTGACTCAGATTCAATTCCGCAGATGCGACACATAGGACTAACACCACCATCCCACTTCGACTGCGCCAACCTTGTCCTCAATGCTTGCTCTTGAGCAGCAAACACAAATGCCTCTGTGCTTTTTGCAAGGAAACCACCTTTAACCCACTGTACTGATCTCTCTGTTGCATTTTCATCCATCTCCCGAAAGAACCTAC
>RDPX01000541.1:7884-39754 GCA_003991215.1 Morbakka virulenta
ATGCCCTTTGGCATACATAACAACATGGCTCTTTTTGCCTGTGCGTTGTTGTTTTTGTCACCAAACAGGGCAATAACAAATATCCAGTCTGTATTCAATGCTGCAATACCAGACTTAGTGCTAGTACTAAGACATCTCTCCATGTATTGTCAGCTATCAGGCTAGGAGTGGGGAGTGCTGTAGTCATGAGTTGTTGTCATACAACAACAACCGCTTGAGCAATGTGCCTTTCCTCACTGGTTGTGAGGCGCCACTTGCAAGGTTGAAGTGATGTTTCCATTTTTATTTGGTTATTTTATCTCACTCTTGTGGCTACAGTACATGTGCCTGCATTCAACTTTCCTGGCTTGTTGTTGGGCGCTGAATGTGGGTTTTTCACCCATCCATCACTAGATGGTGTGTAACCACTCGATAATAATAATAATAATAATGATAATAATATTAATAAAACGTCCTGGGTATGACGATAACTGCATCCGGTTGTAGAGTTTCGAAGTTGGCGAATGAGGTTACCCTTTGTCACAACTACCTCCAGGTCACCCTTGGGCAAGGTGTAGCACCTGTCAGGCTACCCCGAGATTTTAAAGTACCGAATTGGCATCCGGCGGGGTTAAGTCTGCCTCATGGGTATTGGGGGCTCTTTAGCCTTGGTTGGCAACCTTCCTAGTGATGGTGTCACAATAAAAATACCAGGGAAGGAAAACCTTACACAGACCAATCCTTACTCTTGGCAGTGAGGCTAAAATGCATCTTAAATATCAAAATTAAAACCAGAAGTAAATCATACCGGCCTCGTCCGTCGCGCGGGTCAACAAGGGACGCGTCCCTCAGGGAGAGACCAGCCTGAGGTCGAAAAGAATGCAACCAGGTCTACCCCTTCCCAAAACGAAAGTACGCAAGATCACAAGAACGAGGTATTCCTCACCCCTGGCCCTTCAGAACTACCAACTAGTAATATAAATACCACATCTCAAAAGAAAAAAAGAAAAAAAGAAAAAAATGGACAAGGGAAGAGTACGTTGAAGTAATATACTGTTTTTATTACGCACTTAAAAAGCCTGAAACTAATAATTCTGACGACACGTTTAAAATCTGGTGTGAAAGAAATAGTAATAGTGATAAAGTGGAAGGTATGGATGCGAATAGACTAGCTAATCAAAGAAGATATATAATTCGCGAAAAGAAATTAACAGAAGTTGAAATCTCAAACATTAAGGAAAGAGTAAAAGATGATACAAGAGAGAATTTAGTAGAAGATCTGGGAAATGAGTTACAACAAATGGATGGTGATGTTTTTACAATTGATGAGAATATTGATATGCATGGCAACTTAAATGTGTTAGAGGAGGAACAGCAAAAANAACATCTCAAAAGAAAAAAAGAAAAAAAGAAAAAAATGGACAAGGGAAGAGTACGTTGAAGTAATATACTGTTTTTATTACGCACTTAAAAAGCCTGAAACTAATAATTCTGACGACACGTTTAAAATCTGGTGTGAAAGAAATTATAATAGTGATAAAGTGGAAGGTATGGATGCGAATAGACTAGCTAATCAAAGGAGATGTATAATTCGCGAAAAGAAATTAACAGAAGTTGAAATCTCAAACATTAAGGAAAGAGTAAAAGATGATACAAGAGAGAATTTAGTAGAAGATCTGGGAAATAAGTTACAACAAAAGGATGGTGATGTTTTGACTGATGAAAATATTGATGTGCATAGTAACTTAAATGTGTTAGAGAAGGAACAGCAGGAACCTGTAGGACCTGTACCAGCTGTTGAAGTAGATGAAGAAGTGCTGGCAAATATGAAGATAGACATTTTAGAAGAGTTTTCAGTAATTCATCACACTAAAATCGAGGAAAGAGAATCATTACTTAAAATCAGACACCGTCACAAATTCAAAAATATTTTTAATTTAGGAAACAATGCCTTAAAAATAATCTGCAATGAAATTTAAACTTGACTGAACTTAATGAGTTAATTTATGCAACAGGAAAGGTTCTTCAAACCAAATGTGGAATGAAAATTAAGAAGGGACGAAGTACCAAAAAAGCCAATAAACCGAAATGGCAATTAAAGATAGAAAAGGAAATCGAAACCTTTAGGAGGGAGATATCATTGATGGAGGAACTGCAAAAAAAAATGAGAACTTTAAGTCGAGTAAAGCTAGGAAAGTCTTACGAAAATATGTCATTAAAGACATAGAGCAATTGCAAAGTTTGAAGGAAGAATTGAAACAAAATTTGCAGGTTAAGGCGCAGAGGTTACGTAGGTTTGACCAACGTCAAAAGTTCTACAGGCAGAACATCTTTGAAACGGATGCTAAAAAGTTTTATCGTGAAATCGGGAAAGAAACAATAACTGTAGAGGATGTGCCGTCGGAAGACGAGGTTCGTGAATTTTGGAATTAAGTATAAGGTGTGACATGCTGGGTTACTTCATAAGCTCTTTGGTTATGGGATTTGTGGAAAAATCTTTAATATCCTTTACGTCTTGCTCTGTTATCGTAAAATGCGTGTTACACTAGGTGGAATTACAACTACCGGATATTCCATCAATACAAGAGGGGCGGTGGTATTTTATTAAATCTATTGGTAAATATACTTCTAAAACGGTTGGGTCTAGGGACAATCTACCATTCATCTTTGCATAAAGAATGTCATGTCTGGCCATTAAATCACTCATACTATCTTGATATTGTTAATCGAGTTCAAAGACGTGTTTATAACTAGGTAGTTTCCAATCCTGCTGCTATATTTCAACATTTGTTTCATTGACTAAATGTGGGCTGTCTTTGTCTTCCCTTTAGGTGTTATCGTGGTATGTGTTTCATGAGCTTTCCTGGCTGGTATCACCTCATTTTGTTGCATCTTGTGTGACTCATTTTTCTCAATGTCTTTATCCTTATGCAGTTGTTGCCCGCCTTTGTAATAAATCTTCCTATAATTGTAGTTTTCTTTCCTCGGACGGTTAGATTGGTGCCTCTGAGTGCTTCCCTTCACCAACTGACTTGGCCATTTTAAAGTCTGATGTTTTGGCTTAACCCTTTTACTATATTTTATCCACAGTTCCATACATTTGGTGGCTTATATGGTTTTCAACCATAAAACACAAAACAAAACCCAAACTGAAAGCAAAAACAAAAACAATAACAACAACAGCGAAGTGCTCTTACTTTCTTCGACTTGCTGCTGCCACTTTCATATCATTCTGCATTCTGTCGTGAAAAAAACAGAGAAAATGTTTTAAAGAAACTTAAGACTATCGTTAATTCATAATTGGTCATGTAATGGTTATATATCACCTTACCTTATCAACCCCGTCACACCTCTTGACAGGTGCAAAGGGCGGTAGTAAGAGACCTCCATCTGCTTCTGTCCCGTGTATCCACAATGGCTGAATTGATTGTGTGCACAACATCATGAAGGTCTTCTTTGATGTTGTCGAACTAGGACTTCCTTGGGCGCTCTCTTCCTCTTTTGCCATTTGGTCTCCTGATCCAGCATAGCTTGGAAATCCCTAGCCGGTCCCAAACCATTATTGACGTCGCTTTCGCACAAGGCATGACACCAGGTGGGATTTTGTCAATTCTGGAATCTGTCTCATTGGTGATATAATTATTATGGATCATAATACATATTTAAGTGGCAGTTTACATTTGTCTTGGGCAAACGATATCAAATCTCTGAATTCAAATGTAATTTTACCACAAAAGCTACATCTGAGTAAATTTAAAACAGCTAAAAGTCGAGAAAACCCTTAGACTGTAAACTGATAAATGCCAATTCCAAGACACAAGTCTGACGTTACGAAAAATAAGAATATTCTGTTGACATTGGTAAGAAAAACAAATCTACACTATTCTGAGCAAAAACGTCTAGGGATCGAAGCCAAAGTTACCATGTGCTTTGTTAAGCTTTCGATTCTCCAACAAATTTCCCTTATTGGTGCTGAATCGTTGCTCTTAACCCTTTCGCAACTAGTTATATTCACCTTGCCAAATCAATGACCTCCTCCAAGGGAACCCATTACTATTCCAGATGCGAGGGATATTACGAAATTTCAAACCACAATTTAATATAAATCTAAAGATTATTTACTTATGCAAAAAAGCAAAATAAACCAATATAATATATATGAGTCCTGTGACATTTTCGAATTGACACACTCCTGCCCTAAAATAGAATAATTATATGCCACAGACCTGCAGATTTTGGTTCTGTTGGAGCATAGTTTGCAGTTTTGACCGCATTTCCTTCCGAATTACAATACATTTCATTTTCACTTCTTTTGTGTGCAATGAAAATAAGCCCTTGCACAGTAATCGAATCAATCCTTTTTATTCATTTGAAAACTATTTACCTTACGGAGGATGGGCTACAAATAAATTACCCTATTTTTCCTATTACCACTACCATTTATAATTGTGTCATCATCACAGTAAAACTGGTAGTTCAAAGTCCACTTTCAGGTTACATCCCGTAGCTTGAGAAAATGTGCATGGTGTCTCTGTAGAAAACATAAATTGGTATTCCTGCTATTCAATTTTTCATGTCTAGTACTCTTCTAACAATCCGTACTTAAGAGGTCTGCTTTCTGTAATGGCTGTACTCCTGGGAGTGCGGCAATGCAATCCTTGAAATCTTTTTAGACTATCCCTAACGCCCCGATCACCACTGGTATTTCTGCAATTTTCTTTACATCATCCTGCCACATTTTCTAAATTGGGTATTTGAAATCGCTCTAACGCTCCAGGGTTTCTCCCTCTTTCTGCTTCACTCGAGTCCTCATTGAACATCAATTATTTCGCATCTCTTTTCTTTCTTATTCTTCAGCATGATATCTGGTCTGTTATGATCGATTTGAGTTTCAGTATGAATTGGAAAGTCCCACAATAATGGTGTTTGGTCGTTTTCAAGTACCTTGTTGTTTTTAGTAACCATATGACTGCAGTATTTATCGTCGCATTCGAATCCGAATTTCTTGCAATGATACCAATGAAGGGCAGCTGATACATTGTCATGTCTCCAGCTTTTATATTCTTTCTGTGTTGATTTTTGGCATTCAGATATCAAATAAGCAATGGTCTCGTTCCTTTCTCCCCACATCCTATATTTTGATCATACACGTTCTTTACCAATATAGCTTTTCACCCAGGCTTGGTCATGTGCTGCTAAAATTTTCCCCTCCTTTTCTTTCTTTAGACATCCACGCTTAAACCAACTCCATGAATTCTTTTCATCTCTTATATCCACTGTCTCCTTGCAGGAAATAGAGATATCTATTCTTCCTTTCCTTAGTAAGCACTTTTTCTTATCTTGACGAGGTCACCACCATATCTGGTAAATGAGCACTTAATAGTATTGCTCAAAAAACATTATTGTAAAAATTTATAATTTTCAGAGACACTGGCATTTCTTCTCTAATTTATCCATACTCAATGCCTCTACCATTTTTTCTTTTTAACAACTATGTATCTGAAAGCACTGACTTTTCCAGCGTGGTTCTTCTCCTCTCAGTTTCAAATCACAAGACTTAAATGCTCTTCACTTAGGTCAAATAAAGCACTTATTCATTCAAAACTTCATAAAATGGATACCCCAACGCTCTCTTTAAGCAGACGTGGAATAGTCCGTGACCTTTTTGTAAGCTTCTTCCAGATCTTCTGCTCGTTTTTTTATTGGCAATAACTACTCTAATAGTCTGCTCATGTGGATGGGGCATTATTTCGTGTGCCTTTCACTGTGGAAATAGCCTTTTGTTTTCAAAATATTTCCAAGGACGGAATCTTGTCTATTAGTTTTCTTCTCATACGTCTGGTATTCAACCTTTTTTTGTACTGACCTTCAGAGGGCCGAAAGCATTGCCTCTGCTGTTGACTGGATCTACTTCACTTGTTTTTTTTAAATATAGTTGGAATTACAGTTAAAGCTACATTGTTAGTACACAGGTCCGTTATCAAATAGAATTCAAATTGCCCCTGGGATGGTTTGAAGGTTCCCTAACGTACTATCGAGTCACATTTTAAAAACAGTCAACGATGAAGCCTGCAACAGTCAATGTCAAAAGAGCCCATTCCTTTTCTTTTTGTCGTGTTTGATGGAAGGTTAAAACAAAAGGCTAGCGCCAATGGTATAATCTTTTATTGCTGCAACAGCTGAAATGCTTAGTCATAGAATATAGTTATAGCTTAGTTATATCNACACAGGTCCGTTATCAAATAGAATTCAAATTGCCCCTGGGATGGTTTGAAGGTTCCCTAACGTACTATCGAGTCACGTTTTAAAAACAGTCAACGATGAAGCCTGCAACAGTCAATGTCAAAAGAGCCCATTCCTTTTCTTTTTGTCGTGTTTGATGGAAGGTTAAAACAAAAGGCTAGAGCCAATGGTATAATCTTTTATTGCTGCAACAGCTGAAACGCTTAGTTATAGAATATAGTTATAGCTTATAATATAATTATATTATATATTATTATAATATTATATATATATTATAATATAGTTATAGCTTAGTTATATCTTAGTTAATCACTTAGGTTTAGTGATTTGCATATTTTAACTGTGCAAAGTCAAAATAACTGCTCTCAAAATGACCAGAGGCTTCGTTAAAAATTAAGGCAGCAGGTTTAATTTGTTTCTGAATAGCTTCATGAATATTTTAGCCATAGTATGCAACATGTAAACCATATTTTCTAGGTTCCAACAGCCTTTCCTTGATTTTTGTTACTCTTGATTAACAAAAGTAAAAGCATCTGGTTTTCCCCACGGTATAAACTTTGCAATAGCACTATCAATAAACATCAAGGAAATAACGGGGCATTTGTCGCATTAACTCCTACCATTGTGTGGCATTATGGTCTGGGTTGCCAATGAAATTTCTATGGCTGTGGCACAGGTCTCCTGTACAAATACGTTTATTGTCACTTGTTCAGATGAATCTGCAATTTTTGATATGCCACTTTTTTGTTCAGCTGAAAACAGGTTATGAATACAGGCAAAGTCGTTGCCTGGTGCATTTCATGTAAACCAAGATGTAGACTGTGAATTCACTGCTGCAAATGTCCTCTTTTTGTCCTTGTATCGACTTTTTACATCAGTCTTACCCATCCATAATTAAAGTGGCAAAGCTTTTCATGCAAAGTTAACCTGTATAACTTGTCTATCCTGTTGCAGCCAAGATTAAAATTTGTCACCATCCAGGAATTTATCTTTAAAAGCTGACTTAAATTTTACAATTTTACCTTGAAAAAACACAAGAACAACTGATCCGTTCCATTCAAACATAAGTATTAATAACCTATCCCCAACAGACTGTCTTAGAGCCTTAATTTTAAACCTATGCACCAAGCAATATATGCAAGAGTGCATTTTTTTCATCTTGGCGTTCACATAGGTACAAAGAGGGGTTTGCAGCTGTTGCCTCTATGCGATCGTTGCATTGACCAAAACCCTATTTTAACTTATGCTGTTTAAGAAGTCTTCTTTTCTTCACGATGACCGTAAGACAGTAAAAATATCTCATCACTTTCGATAAAAGGTTGACCATTTTAACCATTAGAAGATTTTCAAAATGGTTTGTGCCAAAGCGGAGCACACAAGTATTTCCCAATGCCATCAAGTATCACTATTATATACCGGAAAATTCCGTTTATAAAGTATTAAGCTAAAAAATTACTATTTTTAAACCACAACTCTGTCGTGTAACGGCCTGTATGCTTTTCGGCTACCGACCTCATTTCCATGTACACTCGTATGGGTTCACATAACTTGTCACTTTCATAGATCTTAAACACAATATTTGATTTTATGGTACAGTATTATCATTTGGATTTTTATAAATCTGGAATTAGTTTCGCAAGGTTTACTCTGAATCATAGCTTTCAAATCCATTTCAATTTGAAGTTACACAAAACATTTATCGCTCCCAAAACTGATCGTGTTGCTACGATATTTTTGCTTAGGAAATAAAAAAGCCACTTTATTTTGTTAATTACAATTGAGTGCTCTTGCCACACCCCAGGTAAATCTATGTAGTTTATCGGCTGTTAAAATGGAATATATAACCACAAACCACTTTCAAAAATCACGTCAAAATATGGATGTTGTCAAAAATTCTTCACTGATGTTTGAATCTTTTGAGACAAAAATCCTTAAGTCCTGAAAAATTCAAGGCTTTTTGGAAGCAACCTTCCCGTTGTATTTTGTTGTTTTTTTTAAACTTAAAATTTTAATTTTATCCAGTATAATCTGATATATTTTAATCCACAGGTGATTCTATCAGAGTCTTAAAATATAAATATCCATAAAATATATCCATATCCATAAAATCCTTTAAAATATTTTTGTTGTAAAACTTAAAATTTTAAAATTTCATTAATTAATTATTAATTAATTATTGAATGCTTATACAGGGTATGCCACTGAAAAATAATACGTCGACACTGCGTCCAATAAAATTTCTGTTTTTGAATGGTCCTGTCTTAAATACAGGAAAAATTAACAATAAAAAAATGTTCGTAGGAGTTAAAAGACTTTAGGATATAAAATAAATTTATTCATATAAAAATGAATAAAAGTCATCCTTTAACGTAGCTGGGCGAACTTTACGTGAGATTTTATTATAAACTTTTGCTCTATTAAAACAAAAGCTCTTTTTAAATGACCCCAAGCACGTTGCCAGGCTAAAACAGCCTTTTAGAAATAGCAATATCAAACAACAACAAACTGCTACACCTGTAACCAGATATTCCTATCACAAGAAATGCTGTCCCAAACTTGGTTACACAGTAAAAAGTTATTGTGTTGTGGAGAACCGAGATAAAGTTTCAGTCTCCAGTAAAGTCGAATACTAAATAATCAACTTTTTCATTAATTAATAATAAGGTACACAAATAAAGTCAGGGAGGATGTGTGCTTATAAAACTCTAGAAAACCATTACCTATAATATTCAAGGCCTGCAATCCCTCAGTACGGGGTAATTGTAATGAGCAAGGAAAAAAACAAATAGAAGCTATGCATACCTCACATTGACCATGTCTGCTGGGTTACCAACAATTCCTCCTATAAAACCTGCGATAAAAATTGACATGGCAACTTTAGCATTAACAAATTAAAAGGAACTAATACTTAGCAAGCACTACACACAATACAATTTGTAAAAACAGCAGAAAATATGGACCCGCTGTTAGCAAAACAAATTATTAAAAAAACAACTTGGCTTTAATGAAAACAATTTCAATAAAGAGAACAAAACATTCTATTAAAACTAGAAAAAGTACAAGACATAATCTGAAGAAAAATGCTCACAGACGAAGTCTGTGCTTATAAATTCTTAATTATTTTGAAATTCTATAGTAATTCAATGCCTACAGAATTGAATTAATGTTCCCAGAAGGGATAAATATCCACACATTACCATATATACCTCCCTCTACACAGATAAAAAATGCCTTCACCTTACAAACTCAAGTGATGTTATGGGTTAATTGTTTTAAAACTACTTTTTATCTTAACATTAGTGAAATTCGTTAGGTAGTGATTGTTGTACTTACCTGAAAGACATCCAATTCCCAACTTCTGGTAAAAAGGCAGTGCATCTAAAATAAGATAAAAATTTTAAACTGCATGCTAATTAACATCCATCTCTAACTACTGGCAAAAATGGCAAAACATGAAACAAAATAAAATTTACTGTATACCAATCTATCGACTGGGATGGCTAACACAAAGTTCTCAGATTCTCCTCTTCCAGTTTAAGTTCTTTCACATGTTTTTTCTGCCTCTTCTTGTCACATAATAAAATTTCGTTTTACCGTAATAATATGACTATCATTTTCAATAAAAAAGTTAAAGGTTTTTTAATCCTTCAAAATTACCTGATTACTTCTTAAAGCAAACTTTAACAAAGTGATTTTCCTCAAAAATAAATGATTGTATCATTTGCATCAACTATGTACTTAGTGAATGTACTTCAGAAGAAACAGCTTTGCAGTTACAATAGGCGCCCTTAATGCAAAAGATGGTATAACGGCAAACTACTCAAAAACATTGCTTGGACTACTTGAACTTGGGCAGAAACACTGTCAGGCTAACAGAATAACAGAATAGGTAACATCGACAAAGTACATCTCTATGGGCATTGTTACAGAAAAGAAAAACTTGAGAAAACTGAATGATGTATTTAGAATGAGGATTAATGGTGTGTGTATATATGTGTTATATACGATATATAAGATATATATTCCATAAATTCATACACCATATGACAAAGAGAATCCGAAAAAAATACTGGGCTGTGTCAGGAAATAACAGCAGATTAGCAAAATGGGCTTCCAGAAACACCAAACGGCAACATACGCGGGAAAAGGCTAAGAAGAAGATTAACCAAAAAATGGAGGGGTGAGGAAGACAAATTTTTGTAATAAAACAATATACTTAAACCCAACAACAGATTACAAACGGGTAGAAGATGATAATGATGCTGTTGATGATGATGATGCCTGCAGTTTTTCAAAATACTGAAGAAGAAAAGAAAAATTCCGCATTTTGTAGTAATTAAGGATAGAGATAGTTGCTCTATTTCCACATATGGGTAACGGTATAAAATAAATATATAACTACAACTATATAAATAGAATAATAGACCTATAACTTTTGCATTTTGAATTTCCATGTGCCAGGTTAGGCAAGATAAAAGGTATTTGTTTCGGTGGCGGCAATTGGGGATTAGTTCAGTTTGCTTGTTCAAAAACCCCTAAGGTTTGGATATCTTCATATACGTTTTTTAGATAGACATGAATCACAACTTCTTGTTCTACACTTGCAAGGCTATGCAGTGGTAGCGATACTCAATTCAAAGGTGTAATTTAATTTGTGTCTCTCTAATTCCAAATAAATTTTAGAAAGTTCAGTATCATTTTCATAGTTTCTTAATCTAAATAATTTCGTATGGTTGTCAAGGGTCTTGAATTCCTCTTCAAATGTTCCTCAGTAAACATTTTACATAAAGTAGACTGCTAAGCACTTTCCATTCAGTAGGCAACTTGGCGTCGATCTGCAATTACATGATCGTAGTTGGTGTTTCCCTTCTTCATGCGCCTGGGTTAAAAATTCGATGGAATTTGTGATTTGTGTTCAAGTATTTGTTCGCCAGTTGAATAAATTTCTTCCCAACGTTCATTTATATATTCCTATTGTAAGGTGCCATAAACCATATAATCTTTTGCTATTTATGGCTGGTTAACCAGTTTTTTACCATTTTTGGAAGCTGTTTGATATAGATGGTGATTGGTTGGACTTTATGTTCACATATAATGATTTGTATATATATATGGAGGTTGTACCTGTACATTGTTCCCTTTATTCATATATTATGTATTATGTTAATATCGGGACTTGGAATGTTGTTGTTGTTGTTGTTAAACTTGAGCTTGTCTACAAGTTTCATTATTAAGCCAACAATGAAAATCAATGTTCAAATGTATACGTTCATGTCCAACATTACAATCTACAGATGCCTTGAGGGGCTTCTCTTTTAAGATTTCTGATCCCATAACTAGGCGTACAAGAGCGACCTGAAATTGGTCGAAAGTGGTCTGCGTCTGGAGGATGCATCTGTACAATGTTTTCCTGTGTTCATATATATTTTTATTACTTTTCGCAAAAAAACGAAAATAAATCTTAATGCAATAGGAAAATGGTAATAAACAAAATGTCACAACTTTTACGCCTCGGTTAAAGTCTCACCTTCTCTCCCAGCTAATAATCTTGCTGAAAGTATTTCATAAAGACCAAATCTTGCTGTTGAATACGTTAACTATGAAAAAATTATGAAAAAGTTATCTCTAATTGCCGACAGTGACAAAAGTCAATGACTCAAGCAGCCAGTTCAAGATGTTTTCACACATGGTTTCTATTTTCATTAAACTCTAACCATAAAACTATTTCAATAAACTTAACTTTACTCAGCCTGTCTAGTTTAAATCATATGTGAGCTGATAGTATTTAAAAACAGCATCGATACATAGCACTGGAATTCAGTTAAGTGGCCTGGTTCTTAAAGTAAAGAGAGCTATGCTTCCTTTCGACTCCATGCAAAACTACTGCTGCAATGTTCTACTTTCTAAGTGTAAATAATACAATTGAACACAAAATAAAAAGGACTAGGTCATATATATATATATATATTCACTGTAGCACGCGTAACAACCGCTTGCATTTTGTTAATGTGAATATTAATGCCTTTTTCATCAAAGCCCAGGCCTTTCAAAGTGCTCTCAGAAACTTTGCCACGTATCCAAGTGACCCTACAATGATATGTATCATTTCAAAGTTGAATGTTTGGTACATGATTTGCATATTACGAACTAGGGGACCGTAATTGTTGAGGTTCTCCTGAATTTTGCTGCTGATATTGGTGTCTGCTGGGCAGCTGACCTCTATAATCCAACATCTTTTGTTAGTATTGTCCCATACCAGTAAACCTGGCTTGTCGTGTGGTACTTTCGTTATTGTTCTTATATATATATTATACCAATATTCAAAGTTGTCGATCTTTTGAATGTATATCGGATCTCTCGAAACTCTGCATACGTGTTCTGGGTGGTTCTTTCGAATGATTGCTTTAAGAAAGTACTTTCCCAATTCGTCAGGTCGGATTGGTAGGTAGTATCTAGAAGACATCAAGGGACAGGAGCTTATGTGTGGAACATCCTCGACCACTGTTTTGCATAATCTGCATTTGTTTGTAATTAATGGAGTTTGACCTTGATCAGTTTGCCTTTTGTATTGCAGGTATTTGGTGAAAATTTCTTGGTCGATTATTGCTTCAACGTATTCAGCAAATTGTGAAGTCATGCTTCTGTTTTTAATTCTGGAATGGCTTAGCTGTGAATCGATTCTTTCATCCTTTGAAACAGTTCTTTCAAAGTAACCGTGCATTCTCTTATTTCTATACCTTTCTTCCTGTTTTGTTCTTAAAGCAAAGCTTATCTTTCTGCCTATCAGTTTTGGTTTTTCCGGGCTGTCGCTACTAATTTTATAGTTTGTAAAAAGTTCTTGTGAAAGTCTAATGATGGATTCTTTTTCACACTCAGAGATGCATTTCAATAATTCATAATATTTAGAGTTCAGTTTTATGTGTTGGTTGATCGATACTATTTTGCTTTCGAAACTAACTAACTTACTTCTGTAGGAATTTAAAACCTACAGAAGTAAACCAGAGAAAAACAGGCCAGATGAGTGAAGAAAAATTCGTCGTCAATTGATAAAATGACAAACAAGGTCTTTGAGGTTTCTCTTAATTTACAAATATTTATATGGTACTTAACAATATAATACTCTGATGCAACTCTACAACCTTGTTTTGGGAAAGAGAGCTAGGAGGTAGACATCATTACGTTGGTGGAATTAATGGAACGTTACACAAATGTCCCCAGAAGGAAATCTAAGAAGCTATGGAAATTTATAAACATGGTTACTAATGACCTTGTCTTTGTTCTTAATAACAGTGATAGTGATCCAGCAAAAGATTATGGTGACCCCAAGGTTAACGCTTTGATAATGTCACCTCCTAGAACATTTTCAGCCCGGATAGGTGCCTACCATGGAGTTCGTAGTATGAGTATATGTATACACACATGCTTTGAAAGCTATTAAATGGTAATTGAGATTAAAACCGGGTGCAAGTAAAACTCCATACACATCTTCTAAATTCTTTAAGGAACAACACCGAATGTAAGGGCAAAAACTCTAGGGTTTCTACAATAATAATTACAAATTGGAAATATGATATATATACTGCCAGTATAAGAAAAATAATGAGGCTTTAATAGCTACTGAAAAACTACTAACAGTTAATAACTTGGGTTTATTCGTATCTATTTCCTATCTTCACGTACACTTTACATACATATAGACATGGAATTAAGCAAAATTGTACCTTTATACTGTAAATATAATTTGGTGTACAAGCTGAAAAGCTTAATAATGATGATATAATACTTGACTGACCTGTCTTAAAATAGATGCACTGACACCATTGTACAAGCCAAGGATGCCTTCTTTATTTACAACATTCACACCCATTTTTACCAAACCAACATTTCCTTTCTGCTGTGTTTGTAAGTGGACCTAAACACGAGAGAAAAATATATACTCAAATTTACTTTCAAAACCTACAAAAAGAAGAACTCTCACCATTGATTACTTTCAATCAGCAGTTTACAAAGTATTTATTCAATGGCTTGTGCTCAAATGAGAAATCAACATTTTGCAATCCACTGGTGTTTAAAGGGATGAACTCTCCAGTAGCTCAATTTTGCCGGCATCCAATGTCCCTTATGAACCCATTCTGCTGGGATTTCTTCTGGGTCTACAGCCACATGTGCCTCTGACAAGTATGACTGCCATGTGTTATTTACAATATCTGAAGGATTAGATCCTTTACCACTGTTTTGATTTATGAATTAAAGGACAGATCACATTTGAGAGTATTCTCCAGCCCTGAATCTATGGGCTGAAAGGATCTTCTTAGAAATGAGGTTGAAGTCCACCTGGCAAAAAGGCCCAAACCAGCACAGCGAAAAGCAGAAGCCTTGTTTAATTAGAAGCTGCAAATAACATGTGCCAAAAGTTGGCATTGACAACCCATTTCAAACCACTCCAGGTGCCTAAGGTCTTCTGCCATCTATATCAATGACTCTGCCTTGTATAGTAGTACTAGGGCAATGATACTGTTAAATGCTCACATTTTAGAGCCTACCGATACATAACGGCTTAAAAGACATTGAAAAAGTTTGCCAAACTTTGCATTGTCTCAACATTGTCTGTTGTAATATCTTTGCTTTTTGGCACCCTATCATTACTGGTTTTAATAACATTTTTGGCATTATCAAAATAAAATAGGATCTTAGCTATAGCAACTGGTTCAGGGTGATTCAATAATTGTTTGAAGTAGTTGGCATAGGTTGCAACCAAATTAACAATAGTGGGAAAAAATTGTTTTTAGAGTAATTCATTCATTTTTCATCGTTGCTGCAAGATAGAAGTCAACAAGTATTTACTTTGTTAATGCAGTAAAACTCCCTTAAACAAACATACATAAGTAGCAGCTACATTGGCATGTACACATAGTACACATGATCACCAAAATGCTTAGAAAAGCTGTCTTCAGATTCTGTGATGAAGCAAAGCCATCTGTTTGGCTAAATGCTGATCATTTGTGTGGTTCATAAATTTCCAAACATTTCATGACTGCACAATAAGCAGAAATGTGTATTAAAAAATATATATATAAATATAAATTTTTATAAAAATTATATATATATAATTTACAGTTTTATAGTCCACCTGTTGTGATAATGGCTTGACTTGGTTTTTGCCAAAATTCCTGTAGTTTGCAGCCTATGGAACCATTATGATTGAAGAAGTGGAATGAATATAAATTGAGTTGTGAAATATGGCTTTGTATTTATAGATGTCCCAAGAAACCAAGCAGTTGCTAGAAAATCCAAAAATTTTGTGTGTGTGGTATGTTGGCAACTAATGACTAAATTACCAATGACTACCTTTGATTTTTGTATTCTACTCTTTGATGTGTGTAAAAACCCATCAGCACATGGAAAACGTATTTGTTCCTATAGATATTAAGGGTAACAGGTGACAGAAAATTATATTGTCATACAATGCTGAAATTGGACTTAACAGGATGTATATATGTTACCATCTGAAACAGGCACTAAATTTAAACATGTAAAGGAAAGAAAAAAACCCAGCAAACTTTTGGGGTTAACAATGTGCATTTGACAATGAAGATTAATTTAAGAGTGGGTTGTGAATATAGTGGGAGAAAATTTGATTTTGTTTTATTCACTTGACTTGTGTGTATGGTATGTGCAACTACAACATTTATTATAAAGTAATTAGTTTTATGGCAGATTTTGATTAGTACACGGTATAAACTCCCTCTAGAAAAGTAGCCTGCTTAAAACAACAGACAAAAATCAGAGTCAGTTTATTCTTCCATGTCAAGATTGTAATACTATCATATCAGAGTCATGACTGTATATATACATCCAAAGCCTTATTCTCAAAAAGAATTTCCTGTCAGTGTCCAAGAATGTCTTTAAACAGGTGCAGCATATACCACTAGCTCTTTGCCATGAAAAACCATGATTCTCTTGTTACTGTAATAATATCACTAAACAAGGGAAACAGTGTCATCAAATAGATTAATTAGGCTCTTTTGATCAAACTGTTTTTTAAAAAGTCAATAAGCAGAAAAGCACTGCTTTGATTTCTGTGATATTCAATAACTGGTACTTGTACTGAGTCTATCACCAAAGAATCTTACCACTTTAATCATGCACTTGCAAGAACTTAGATAAATTGAAACCAAAATACACAATGGGTTGTTTGAAGTACAAGCACACACTACAAGTACAGGTCTTGTGTAAGCTTCCCTGCAAAGGTACTCTTTGGATAGAAAAAATCCTGCATCTCCCCAGAGTTAGAACCAATTATGAAATTCCTGCACTTACTTACCTTTAACAAGTCCAAAGGATGTGTGAATAGAACAGCTCCTGATCCAGCAATGCCCCCCAAGTACCATCTTTGCTTTTTTGGTTTATTGCCTGGTTTACCTGCCATGCTGAAAAAAACAACACAACATCAAAAAACTGAAGAACTTTTGGCATTCTGAAAGACATTCTAATGTATTATAATGTTGTAGATGAATAAACACAAATTTTCATTACTATTATCAGCAGCAGGGTGCATCATTGTTATACATTCTTGTTAAATATCTGGCCAAATTCTCAACCTTAATCTCCCTAACATCATGTGCCATAAATTATTGGCAAATTGTTTCAATATAATGTTCCTCGAGAATTCCTTCTCCTCATTAAACTATTTAATTTGGACAAACTTTCAGCTATTTCAATATATGTACAACTTGTTTAGATGAAATCAGAGAAGATGCCTTAGAGCATAATGGACTTATGATGATGTTTTTAAAACTGACTGTTAAAAAAAAATATATTATACATATTAAAACTTTAATTTATGTGTTTGGAAACCATTTTCTAATGAATACATGTTTCTTTCCATTGATCTGTATTCTTAATTATATTCCATTAGTATCTAAGTAGTCATCCTACTGAGCTTAAGAAAATAGATTTTCTTTCACAATTCAAATAAAAAACAGGCTTACATAAACATTTAGTTCAGTTATACCATTTTCTAAACTATTTTGCTTTGCATAAAATGTCTTGAAACTCAAATTGTGACATTGTGTTTGCTTAATTAAAGTCTTGATGGGAATGTCAGTGTGGAGGGATGAAATCTAAAAATAATAACATAAATTTTCACCAAACCTTCCTATACCTGGCTCTCTTGCTAAGCAATATTGTGGGTGAGTTCCTAAAATGTTCAAAATTCCCTTATTTATGCTCGTAATGTATTGTGAAGTCCCATAACTAGTGTTCTATTGCTTTACCCATACATAAGTAAACACTATAATCAGTACAGGTTACTGCTGTTATGTTATGGGGCTTGTGCTAAAATTAGGTGGTGAAGAAATGAAAGTTAGCTTTTACACTATGCCAAAGTACACCACCTCCCCTTTATTTTTCCTTGGCCCCTAAGATTTCTTTAAGACTTTTAGTGACAACACTATCATTCTATTTAGATTTTGAATTTTCTAATCTACACAATAAGTAACCGGGAAGTTTTGTCAATTTTTTAGTTCAGTGGGCGTCACCATTTATTGTCAGTTATTAAACCATTAATTATAGAAATGTACGACAAATACCAGAAATTAAGTGGTCACATAGCGTTAATACATTGATTGTGTAATAATTCTTCTTAAATCTCAGTTCATGCACAACGGGTATCGAAATACTGTCCCACAAAATATATTGGGGCAACTCCATCTTCAACTTCAGTCCTATTGTGCGGTGAAACAAAAGTTGACAAATATAGTGGACACGAATTACAAAGCAAAATTGACAACAGATTGTTTCCTGCTCACAAGAATCAATTGAGTGTTAACACAGAACAAAACAGATTGAACAGTTACATTTTCTTAGCAGAAGCCTACAAAATACTTTAAAACAATTTAATAGCAGGAACTAATGATCAATTTCAGTTAAACGAATTTAATGGGCAGATATACTTTTAGTCTTGGTTGGTGCCCCATTAAGACGTGGTTCACGGTAAGTCAGTAGTAAAGGAAATTAAAACTGAAAACAAGCTTACCTGTTGATGTTTTGTTCAACCAAGCAGCGTAAATATTTATGTAAAATAGTACAATTCACAGTACTGTTGATGGGATTTTCTGCGGTATCAACATTCAATCACCAACGTTAACTTGTTGGAAGGTGTGATCAAGCTCAGGTTTTCCTTTTGTGCTCTTGTTTTTCATCACCCTGTGAATGAGTTTGGCCTCGTTGTCATCATGTCAATGAGCTTCTTTTTTTTTGGTTTGGTATTTGGAGTGATAATTTGGAAGAGGTGCAATTAATTAATAAAATGTCGAGCGAGTAAACCCCTTCCATCTTACAGTTTACGTTCATCGATTTATACGACTTATTACAATTTATTGTAAAACACATCGTCAAATCAGCCCATTCCCAATGATTAACGTGAACATCACTTTATCATGATCGAAGGGAGAACAAGCGAAGATATTAAAAAGAGGTAATGTCACCCAGAATGTTGTGATATAAAATGGCCTTCAGCAGCTTTATCCCTAGAAATTGTTAAACTTACAACGAAGAATGAGATCATATAAATCCATGATATACAACAGGCACACGCACTTTCACATTATCAAGCATCGGGGCGCTCATTCGCCCTATTCTTTACTTTTTAAGCAAAACCTGGTTTACTAATTTTTCCTATGGGCAAAACATATGCTTTATACATGCTTTGGGAAAATCCGTTGTGCCGTTAATACCCGTTACTTAAAGGATGAATAAATAAGCTTGATAAAACAAGACCCGTAGGCCGCGTTATATTGACAGGGGTCACAGCTGATCCGAGCGTTGCGAGTATCAACCAGCTGGGAGACATGGGGCTCATTATCCCCTCAACCGGGTTCAAACAACACATTGAACTATGTAATTTGGGCTAAATTCCAACTCTTAGCAGACCATTTCATGACATCAGTAGTTATTAGAATAAGTTGTTTGTCATTCAATTTATCCAAAGAATCAGTTAATGCATACACATTTAAACTACGGCTAGATGGCTATCCGACGTCCTTCGGAAAGAAGGCTAGACACTTCAATCCTAACTGGTATAGCAAGTACATAAGGTTGGAATATGATATTGAGAAAGATTCTACACTTCATTTTGCTTTTCGGATCTTCCCTTCTGAGCGTACTGAATTGACGTTCAACACAACTGGCTGTCGCGATTGAAAAGCAGAGACCGATAAGTCAAAGGCCTCATAACACAGGGGTTATCAAGAACTAATCAGAATGCTACAAAAAATTGTTCGAGTTATTCGGAGAAGTACTAAATCGGTACTAATAGAAAACCATTGGTATCGGTAAAGATGAAGCAGAAAAAAATGTTACCTTAATATTCATTGTAGCCAGATTTTTATGTGCGAATGGTCTTCCGTTTTGTAGTGGTGACGAAAGTACCCATAAAAAATTTCAAATTTCCATAAAATGAATACCTTCACAATTGTATGACGGCGAAAGTGTAGTGTCGGCGGTGCGTGGTTGATTGCAAGCTTACATGAATAAGACATGTGAACAAATTGTGCTTTACGTGTAGTACTTTCTGCACAAAATTTCTTTTATTTTTGTCGAGATAATAAAAAACAAGGTAGAAATGAGTGAACACTTAACCATAACCTCAAGCCTCAACAAATTTTTCAAAAGGGAAGCGATGTTAGGATGCTAATTAGGGTCCTCACTAGTATAAATGAATGTTATTGACTATCGGTATCCTTTTTTTAGTAAGAAAGGTTTTTTTGGTCCAGTATCAAAGCTTTGTTAACGGGAAAATATATACGAATTAAATCAAAGAGATGATGGGCCTGCGCAGAAATTAGAATTTTTAATGTATAGGAAGATATTGACTTCTTAAGTCTCAAAATCCAGCATTGAACTTTCTTGACCTTTTGAGCTTTCGAACACTACTTTCTTATAATTCCCTTTCTGTAAAAAGAAACGTGTGTTCAATTTCAAACTTGTTAACGTAATGATCACTGGGGGTTTTCAGACACAATCTGCAAAATTATACTTAAAAGCAGGTGTTGATGAACGAGGAAGAACAGAGACAACAAACGGAATTATATGTCCTCATCTTTGGTATCCATCCTTAAACATAGTTTCGACATGTCGATTCGAAACGTTTAATGTGGAAACTTGTTCTCGACTGAGCCTAATTTGACAAATGTAAAAAATATGGAAAGAAGTTTTAAATGTATTATTCATCTAGGGAAGGCACCGAGTCGACTTTTGCATCTGCAAGGGGGGGCCTTATCTCTAGGCCACTCCCTGCCTCCAGGCTATGGTCCTATGTAAGCCTCTGTAAGGATTAGTGAAGTTCAAGGTTATAACATTCACCCCTCGAATTGAATGAAGTATTTAATTTCAATTTACAATTAACCACTAAAAATTCCAAAAAAGTATGAAGCATAGAATTAAAGTACATAACGTCTTTTCGACCAGTGCCTATTTTAGTGTGATCTTGGAAGTGTAAAAGTAAGTTAACTTTTAATAAGGTTTAAATAGTATTCCTTAGGATAACCTTGGTACGTGAGTAATAAATAGATTTAGCTATGTAAATATCCGTACGTTTTTTGTGATGTGTAGAACAAACTAGTGAAGTTATAGTGACTTTACATACTGTTTTTATTAGGTGGTTTCTTCAGTTTTCAAGCAGTGGTTTCGTCTCCCGTGAGACAGCTTATCATTTGCCTAAAAACAGTATTCATAAAAATAATCATGACTGAAGGATCTGTAAAGGAAAAAAAGGATTAAAAGTTACTTTATACCCCTGAAGAAAAGTAATGACAAAACCAACAAAATTCCTGGGGAAGTAAAAGAAAGCATTCCTCAAACACAGCCAAATCAACCATAACAAACAATATGCCATTCCAAGTGTGTGAATATGACAATAGCCTTCCTAGTCAAGAATTTCACATTAAAATCCTATCAAAATTTATATGCCATCATGCATCTAAAAGATTGGGTTTAGGGGATTGCAAAGTTTGTTATAGTAAGATAAACTACCAAGATACATAAAGACTCTGATCAGACCCATCCAATATACAGTGAAGTTAGTTTGGATATAGGGCAAAAATGTATAGAGAACCATATTAAATCCACAACGCATAGGAAAGCCGTTTAAGCAGAGGGACGATAAAAACTCTTAAAGACAAAACTTGTACAAGACAAAACCCGAAAGAAGCATACTTTAGAGCAAAACGAATTCCTTGTTAGAAAAATTGGATCTCATAAGATAACCTAAATCATAAGATAACCATTCATAAAAAGCTTAAAGTGGCTGGTCATGATCATTACGAGAAATCGCTCATCAAAAGGGTAGAGATTACTTTGCTAATGAACGGAACATTTTAGCTTAAACAGCAGAAATTACTAAAAAAGCAAAAATAATAAAAGAATGGTTCCAACGACAATTTACTGATGATACTGACGTCCCACTAGAACCATTCGAGGGAAATCCAAGACCTCTCAATAAACCGATCACTGTAGCGGAAGTAGATTTTGCCATCAAATACCTCCAGAATGATAGAGCAGCCGGTCCCGATGACATGAACAATGAGCTATTTAAATACGGTAAAGAAATCGTTGCGGTCCCATTTGCCAATATATTCAACTCAGCCTTTGCTCAACATACACCAACTGATTCGCCAGGGGAAGGCATCTTGATCACCATGCCAAAGCCCATAAAACCTCAAGGCCCCCTGCAAACCTCCGTCCGATCGCACTGCTGAACAGCACAAGGAAAATTTTATCCACCATTACCCTGAATAGAATAAGGGATAAAGTAGACAAATATACAGGATTACATCAAAGCGGATTCAAAAGAGGTAGAAGCTGTGCCGACATCGTCTTGGCACAACGCATGTTAATATCCGTCGTTCTTGCTAGAAAATGAGACTTCTACAAGACGAGTATCGATATGTCAAAAGCCTTTAATACCATCAAACTTCAAACGTATACTCGAGATTCTTATACACGCAGGATGCAATGAAGACGAACTAAGATTTGTGCGTATACTACTATCAGGAACATCTCTTCATGTTCGAATCAGAAACGCACTCTCCGATTCACTTGAAACCTCCATAGGATCACCTCAAGGGGATGTTTTCACACCAGTATTTTTCAAATGTTATCTTGCACACGCTCTAACAAAAACCAGAAACAAGACCAAATCCTCTCGTTTCTTGCCTTGGTATGCCACTGGAAATGGAATATGCAGACGATGTTGACTTTTTAGATGAAGAAAAAGAACCTCTGGAAAAATTACAAAAAATTGCTGCAGAAAAACTTAAAGAAGAAAATCTATTTATGAACGAATGTAAAACTGACTTTACACACATATATCTTGCCGTAATATCTGAAACTGATCCGGAAGGAGCACCTATCCGAGGCTGTGAAAACTGGCGTTAGTGTAAAACTTTAGGGTCCCTGCTATGTAGTTCAGCAGACATCTCAGCCAGATGTATCCAAGGCAACATAGCATGTAAATCATTATCGAAAATCTGGTCTCGCCGCACTAAGATTCCNATCACCTCAAGGGGATGTTTTCACACCAGTATTTTTCAAATGTTATCTTGCACACGCTCTAACAAAAACCAGAAACAAGACCAAATCCTCTCGTTTCTTGCCTTGGTATGCCACTGGAAATGGAATATGCAGACGATGTTGACTTTTTAAATGAAGAAAAAGAACCTCTGGAAAAATTACAAAAAATTGCTGCAGAAAAACTTAAAGAAGAAAATCTATTTATGAACGAATGTAAAACTGACTTTACACACATATATCTTGCCGAAATATCTGAAACTGATCCGGAAGGAGCACCTATCCGAGGCTGTGAAAACTGGCGTTAGTGTAAAACTTTAGGGTCCCTGCTATGTAGTTCAGCAGACATCTCAGCCAGATGTATCCAAGGCAACATAGCATGTAAATCATTATCGAAAATCTGGTCTCGCCGCACTAAGATTCCGCTCAAAACCAGACTCAAACTTTATAACGCGTACTGCCTCTCCTTCATGCTATATAATTGCGACACAACAAATCCACGATGAATAAAATAGATATATTCCACCGTAAACACTTGCGAACGATAACAGGTCACCTATGGCCCAAAAGCATTATAGCTCGCTGTGAGCTACCGCGTAATTATCAGGTTGTTGTGGAGTAACTAGTTTTATTTTAATTTACAGACTCCAAGTTGTATTGGGTAGAATGAGTCGAATGAGTCTTTTGAGTCTATTGTGTCTATTGAGTCTATTGAATCGTAAAAACTACAAAGATAAAAACAATGATGGTGAGCAATCTAAACCAATTCACAACCAGAAAAATACTTCAGTCTAGCACATACAATTACAATTTAAGCAAAACATTGACATACAAAATTGACAGCTATTACAAAAAATATAACACAAACATTGTGAGAGTTGTCATATCATGGGTAGCAGGTACATACCTCTGTGCTCTCACTCCTGATATCACACAGTTGTATTCTTCATAATTGTCTTTGTTTGTCACATCTCGTTCACAAAATATAATGCACTGTACTGCGTGGTGTTTTCTGCCAGTCTGAAGAAGTTTGTTAAGAACTCAGACAACCAACAGGTGCCAGAATGGTTAGCACATCATGAATCATTTCTTTGTGCCGCAAAATCAGACCTATCTGAGAGGGATCAACTGTTTGACAAAGCAATGGCAAAACAAACAGCGGCATCCTTAGAACAACAATGATTCACTGAACTCACTGGCCCAAATTTATCCTGTGAGCTGCAAGCATAATCAGTAATAAAGAGCTGTATAAAATCTGCCAAATAGGTCCTATATCTACATTAGTGGAAAAGCAAAGATGGTCTATGCTAGGTCATGTCCTACGCATGGACATCAACACCCTCACCCAGAAAGCCCTTGAATTCGCCATATCAGGAGCAACAATGTATAAAGCAAGAATAGGACCCCACTCTACAAATCTTCTCGGCACTAACCGTGAAGACATCAAAAACTCCGAACTAGGGAAACTTCGTACCAGAAAACAGCTCCAGAGACTTAGGGTATATATATATATGCGTATGATCAACAAAAAAATGCTAAATATTTAAGACATTGTCATTGAGCCACAAACGGAAGTCCTCATCAACAGTTTTGATATCACCTCGAATACCTATCAGTTGGCAAGTCAATACGTGTTGATGGGATTGAATTTCACCACAACGACAAAATGGATTGTCCCTTAGACCAATTCTATGCATGAAATCGGCATATCGTCCATATCCAGATCGTAATCGATTTAAGAGCACCCATTGTTCACGCTTCAGGTCATGTCCTGGAGGTTTCACCGTAGGTTCAGGAATAAATTGGGAAAGCTGGTTGTCTGTATTACTCCATCGCTGTTTCCACACATTAGCAGCCCAAGATTTGACAGATGCTGTATCGTTTATGGTGGAAGCTAAAAGGTGCATGCGATTCGAAAGTGGAACTCTGCTCTTCAACCTATTGTTTGTAAGTGGATATTCAACCAATTTTTCAAGAATGTGCCTTTCCTCTGATAGCACACGATTATATAAATTCAATATATTTTTATCTCTTCTTAAGTCGGCAGGCTCAATACCACAAAGAATAGGAAGAACATCAGTTGAAGTCGATTTTATACAACCACTCACTAGTCTCAAGCATTCATTAAGTGCAACATCAACTTTATTGCAGTGATGGCTTTGGCTCCAAACAGGAGAACAATATTCCGCAGCAGAGTAACACAAGGCTAAAGCAGATGATTTCAAAGTCGAGAAATCAGCACCCCACCGACAGCCAGCAATACGCCTTAGTAGGTTACATCGCTTGGTAACTTTAGAAGAGACTTCAATCAAATGATGTTTGTATGAGAGAGTACGGTCTAGTGTGACACCAAGGTACTTGGGAGTTTTCTCAAAAGGTAACCTCATGCCAGATATTGAGACATTGAGTTCATAATCAGCTCTTCGATTAACAAGATGAAACACACTGGAAACAGTTTTGGTGATATTCAGTTTGAGTCTCCAATTTTTGAAGTATTTGCTGATGATATCCATATCTCGTGATAATGTTCTTTCAATTACATCAAACGTCTTATGACAAGTCTTAAGGGCTATATCGTCAGCATATATGTATTTTTTACTGATAGTTGTGGGTATATCATGTGTGTACAGGTTGAAAAGAAGTGGAGCAATGACTGAACCTTGTGGTACACCATTAGTTAGGGTTCGGCAGCGTGATTTCTTTGCACCCACATGTACATGAAATCGCCGCTGTGATATCATGGTCATAATGACACGAACCATTTCTTTGGATGGTATTGTTCTCAACAGTTTCAGTGTAAGCCCACGGTGCCACACAGTGTCATAGGCTGCAGAAAGGTCAACAAATACAACGCCTGCTTTAAGTTTCTTGTCAAAAGCATATTCAATATCCTCTGTAAGTAATACAACTTGATCCTGGGAAGATCGACCTGGCCGGAAACCTGCTTGTTCCTTGGGTAAGATCGTTTCAGTGATTGGTTGTATACGATTGTAAAGTAATCTTTCGTAAAGCTTAGAGGGAACACAAAGCAGACTTACTGGTCTGTAACTACTAGCAGCATTTGGTGGTTTCTTGGGTTTAAGCACAGCAACCACTTTTGCAAGTTTCCATATTTTGGGTACTTTGTTTGTACGCAGACAGACATTGAAGAAAGATCGTAGCCATTGAATGCAGTTCTCATGGATGTGAAGAAAGAACTCAGGGTGTAGGTTGTCTGTGCCTGGGGCTTTACCGGCTTTCAGTGATTTAATGACAGATATTATTTCATCATCTGAAAACTCAACACAAAGGTTTTGATCTACTGATGGGGAATTCCATTCTACTTTCAATTGTCGATTTACTTCTCTTGTAAATTGGCGATTAGGGTTTTTGTACTTCCCATTGCTTAGAAGACATGAAGCAATTGCATTTGGACTAATCAAACTGGGATTTGGGGTGACGTTTTTTCGGCCAGTGAGTTTGTTAATAGTTGACCATGCTTTTCGACTGGATCGTTTCATATTGATGCCCTCGACAGTGGCAGCCCATTGTTCTTTCCGTTTAGAATTAAGATGATCGATAAGACGGTTAGCTGAAGACAACTTTTCCTCAAGAGACTGAGCTTTTTCATGCTGAAAAGCAAGTTCATTGCATTTGGTATCCCATTTAGGAATGTAGTTCTTTCGAAAACCTCTTGGAATTGTATCTTTAGCTATTTTCAAGAGTTTCTTCTGGAATGCTGTGTAACACAAATTTAAATCAGATTCTAAAGATGGAAGATCGTCACACATATTTCTAGTTGCATTCTTAAATCTATCCCAGTCGGCTTTGTTGAAATTCCATCTAGGTAGTGACGATGTTGGTGTGTATTCGATCAAGGCTGGGTGATGGATGATTGTAGGTCGATGCTGAGATTTTGGAAAGTTACCCAAAACAGTGTGTACAGGATGAGGCAGAGAGCTGTTGACATCATGTGTGAAGAAAGTAATATCTGGATTCGTGTAAGTGTCCCATGCACCAGAATGAAACGTCTTTGGTTGATTATGATCGAAAAGCAACTTAATATCGAATGTGCTGGACCAATTATAAAGAGCATCCCCATCCGGATTATTTCTAGAATAGCCCCAAGTTGTATGATGACAGTTGAAATCACCGGAGTATATTGCTGGGTGATCATAATGGGGTGGTGGTTCAAACGGAGAATTAGGTGGTTTGTAGTAGTTTGTTATTGTAATTTCTCCATTGATCGATATGGTTAGCCATTCAACTGCACTATCAACATTACTGCGGCCAATTTCAACAGAAGGAAGGTCGTTACGTACAAGAGTGGCAATACCATGCTTAGAGTGTTTGATTGAACCAATGAGAGAAAAGCCATATATCTTGATTTTGTCGTCATTGGTGGCATGTGTTTCTTGCAGTAGAATAACGGAAATTGAATTGTCCATGGCGATTTTTTGAATGACTTCACATTTTGGTCGTGTAAGGCCTTCTACATTTAATTGAAGGATAGCTGGACCAGATGGTTCATGTATCTTTGACATGTCGTTAGATTGTCTAGTTTGTCTCTGTTGTTCAGGTATTGGCATTAGTTTCCCAAAGTTAGATTGGTACTTGCAGGCTGGACCACGAGGAGGTTGCCAATATCCAGCCCGACTTAGGGTAAAAGTAAGAGAGAAGAAGACCTGGAAACATTTCAACGAAGGTCTGATTGCATCTATGGGATGTCCTCGACTACCAAAGAAGCAGAACACAGACGATAAGTAAGTAAGTAAAGCAGAAATTACGATACCTTTCTCAAAAAAATGCCAAAATTCTAGATTATATTGCTGACGCTCATCAAACAGCATTGAAAGATTGATTTAAAGACTGCCGGGCTCTACTTTAGTTGATAGAATGGAGATGCACAATTTTCATTTGCTGCGGAAAGTTGTTGATGTCGCAAGGAAAGAATAGCTGAGATCTTTTCATTTTTCAGAGAGCACGGAAAAAGGCACAAGGGGCTATTTTAAGGGAATTAATTTCACAAAATGTCATGGGATCAGATAATTTTGAAAGCTTTATCTATTGTAACTGACTGTGAAAACATGAGCACAGATCAGGAAAAAGGCCTTTTGAGGGTGCATCGTATGAAAAGAAATACATTTGGCTCCCATATTTCACTTATGAGGATATGATTTGCAGCCCATAGAATATATTTGGCTGGTAAAGCTGTTTGTAATTCTCTACCTGGGAGGAATAGTGTCCTACAAATGCTGAAAGCTTATGTTCCCACACTTAAAAACTTCCAACAGTTGCTAAAGTACACGAATTTCAATTGGTGGGATTCCCAATGTACTTTAAAGTTATGTGTACAAGGTGTTCCAGTACCATGTTTGATAATTTTTGAAAATACTGATAACCATTAATAGTTTTCTCGAATGCTATGGAAAAGAAGCAGAAGCAAGAGAAACACGGAAGACCTGGCTTGATAAAGACGGAATCCATTTTGACATGCGTGGTTGATGATTTCCTTTACATCTAAAGAAAGTTTTAGAAATGCTTTGGAGATTACTACACTACCATCGTGTATATCAGTATTAAAAAATATATTGTTCTTGAAAGGTTTTTGGAGCTCTTACAGACTCACGTCTTTGGTGGATGGGAGCAGTCTTTATATGCTAACGTTTACTCTTGTGGTACAAATGTTGAATTTATTTTACGACCATGACATCATCATCAAAAAAGACGTACAGAAATAAACAATAGCAATATTCTCCACAACCGATCAATAAATGTTCTTCAAAATTAACTTGTTCAGACAATTAGTGATTATTTAAATGAAAAGTTTCAGAAAGACTATGATAGTTGTACCAATCTTCACCCCCTTAAATCTCTCGATAAAAAAGCAACTGATGAAGATCTTAGAGAGTGACACAACTATATTTGCCCCAATCTCACGCTTAGGGATTTTGCATACATTACGGAGAAGGATTTGACCTTGAAATGCTTTAACACTTTCTTGTAGCTCTAGAACTACAGAGTATGTTCTTTGGATTCCAGTGATGATATTTGGTGCTTCGCACAGCAATGGCAAGAAAAGTAGTGGCTAAGTCACACTCCGTCGATGTTGAAAGGCTGATCAGTGTCTATAATAAAGTCAAAACAATCGACTCTCTTTCGTCCACAACTACTTATAATCATTGTACATATCACAAAATATGAGTGATCTATTTGAATTTAACAACAACAACATTCAGAATTTATTTGATTTGAAAAAAAATCAATAAATAACTTCAGATTTCCCTGTTACGTAAGCTGTAAGATCTCTCGTTCTTATTTTGGCAATACGATAACTGTTGTTTGAACAGCTAGTGGAATTCCACCATTCGTTGTTGATCTGGATGTGCACAATCTCAAATCGATGCTAGTGAACAAAGGGACAGGGTAATATTTCTCTGATCCGTGAGCCAAGTAAGTGTACCTCATCTACCTAATGGTCATACTTTGAAGCTCGCAGTTCTTTTTCAAAAGTACTGGAGATAGATTTGACAGTCAGCAGGGAAGAGAACTGCCTGCAGTTGTCAATTGGTTGTATCTAAACACTCTCTCAAGGGACATTTGATATGTAACGGTACAAAAAGGAGACGTAAGCGAATGCAGTGCATTTGGTAGGTAGTAATTTTAGCTTAATGCAAGTATTAAGGTATTCAAAAAAGTACCGTTTAACCTGTCTACTTGAAACAAAACCTCGGGTCGTTCATATATTTTATAATATTTAAAAAGATGACAACGCAATGCTGAGGTTTTGCTTGTGGCTTTTCCTTTACTCTGTAGGAGAGTTTTAAGATTGTGACACACCACGTTTGCATTTCAGTTAGAGTGAACAGATCTTGGATTCCCAAAGGTAAAAAGAGCTGTATAAATCACTTCATTATAATGGAGGCCTTTATGTCTGAGCAAGGAAGTGCGAAGGAGAACCGTGAAAATTCATCAATCACTGTGAGGAGATACTTCTTAGCAAATGTCGATGGTAAGGGTCCTTCGGAACCTACACTCAATATCTCAGGTTGAGTTGCCTTTATAGGACTGGAGTCTTTTTGTTCATGAATCTGAAGGGTAAGAAAAAGTACAGCTCTCCTCAAGTACTACACATGCGTGTCATTTGCTTCACCATATCAATAAAGTAAGGCAAGTTCCTTGATTCTATGAAATGAAATCTCTAAGTGATCACTGAGTGGTAAAGGAAACAGTGAAGATTATTCAATTCATCTATACTTTAAGAAGCAGGAGAAGTAGTAGTAGTAGTAGTAGTAGTAATAGTAATAGTAACAAAAAAATAGTAACTCCAGAAGGCTTGGAACAATGTATTTGTTGCATGATTTCCTGCACTTGGTTTGCAAGCAATATAACAGTTATTACATTAAATTTCTATTCTCTATCTCAGAATCTTGTCATTTTTAACCTTAGATTCCATGGAATTATCAAAGATGAAAAACACACTTTTCGGATTAGTCACTAATCTCAAATGTTTTCCAGAATATAATGCTTCCATTTTCTAAGAGCTTTGACGATGACATATGCCTTTACCTTTTATAGCTTTTGATAGAGGCAAAGTTTACGACATTTCAAGCAAGACTCTGCATCACATAACCTTTAACGAGATTATACCACTGTCAAAATTTTAATGAGCCTTATAATAAGTGCTGATCCTAAGAAGACATTTTGGGAGGGATCCAAGACGGATTTTGCCTAAGGCTGCAACGATCACAGTTTTCTAATCAACCTGCTTATAGGAAATCTCAGAAGACAGAAAGTTGCTATTTCAACAGCTTTGTTTGAAGCAAACAGGGCAAATAATATTTTTGTCTTCGAGTCAGAAAATGCTTATAAGTTTACGCAAGGAAATGACCTGCATAATATAATTTATCACAAGAATTCCTTTTCTAATGTGAATCAGATGAATGTCGCTACTTATGAATCAATGAAACAGAAGAGCTTGTCACTCTTGACCATGGCTACATAAAAGCAAAATATTACTTCAAACTTCGTGAAATTGTTTAATATTTGAAGGCATTTCTGGTTATGTTTTTATGTATAAAATGTACAAAACAAAAGAGGTTAAAAGTTTCTTTTCTGCATATTGTTTACTTGAACGTTTAATCTTAATTTCATAACAGCTAAGCTTCCATTTGTTTCCTTTTGGTTATGTTTTCATTGGTTGGTTTTAAACAAAAGGGACGAACGTATGTTTAAGTGCCGTTCATAATCAGCAATGTAACTTACCTATTGAGTATGATTGCCCCTCTGGACATTTGTGTTATTGGGTATCTTGATATAAATTTGTTTACATGTAAGGGTTATCTTTGTAGGTTAAAATTTTTGGCAAGCATTTTAGATTACTGCAACCTTTTTGAATTTAGGTCATCTTGAATCGCAGACGGACACAGGGAGAGAGAAAGGCAGAGACAAAACACTCACACAGTGACATGTATATATATATATATATATATATATATATATAATGTACTCTAAACTTATAATGTTCTTTATACTATGTTCATTAATACATATACTGCACTATATTTCTTATATGTATACACATTCGAAATCTGACAAATGCTTTCCCGTTTCATATTTAAGCAATCAACAAAGTACGAAATTTCTTGAAACAATCCTTAACTTTTTGTTACATAGAAAACACACGAAGAGAAAACTAATTAAATATTGAAGCATACTGAAAAGGAGGCTGTGGAAAATAAATATAACAAATCCACAAAGGAATGAATCCTAACAACTTGACTTACTTGACTTAAGCCTGTTCACTCCGGCATGGAGCATAGGCAGCTAACAATCTCCCTCCATCTGCGTCTGTCCTGGGCTGCGGTCATGATGGTGTGCCAACTATGTCCGCTGTCTTTCATCTCCTGTTCTAGACTTCTACGCAAGGTGTCTCTAGGTCTTCCTCTTTTCCGTCTGCCTTGAGGGTTCCATCGCAAGGCTTGCCGAGTAATGTGTTCCGAATCTGATTGGCTACCTTGTCGAAAGGAGATTCCATCTTCTAGCTTCCCTAAGGCTTTCACTAGCTGACATCATATTTCCTCTTGGAGGAGCTCCTCGA
>RDPX01000541.1:45992-63809 GCA_003991215.1 Morbakka virulenta
CTGGTAGCAAAGCGAAGATGGTCTATGCTAGGTCATGTCCTACGCATGGACATCAACACCCCCACCCAGAAAGCCCTTGAATTCGCCATATCAGGAGCAACAATGTATAAAGCCAGAATAGGACGCCACTCTACAAATCTTCTCAGCACCATCCGTGAAGACATCAAAAACTCCGGACTTGGGCAACTCCGTACCAGAAAACAGCTCCAGAGCCTAAGGGAAAAAGCAAGAGAGAAGAAGAACTGGAAACGTTTCAACGAAGGTCTGATTGCATCTATGGGATGTCCTCGACTACTAAAGAAGCAGAACACAGAGAATAAGTAAGTAAGTATATATATAATACTAAAGGGAATGGCTCCATGCTTAGTGCGTCCACCTACCACGTGGGAAACCCAGATTCAATTCCCGGCATGGGCGTACTATTTTCATATATTTTATTTTTCAATATATTTTGGGTCGAGTCATAATGACTAGGCGCACAGTAATAAAGGATGAGAGTAGCGCCTCAAAGGTCGTGGGCTGCATACCATATGCAGGGGCGTAACTACAAGCTTGAGCAACTTGCCTTGGACCTAGCTTATGCTAGACAAGCTATCACATCTTGGCTCTTTACCGCTGTCATCTCACCGCAGAACAAGGTCCCTCAAGCCTCCAGAAATGGAGTTACCAGTTAACAATGTAGCAACACAGGAAATTAACAAATGAAAGAAAGAAAGAAACAAACAAACATGGTTCTATGCCCAGCCAAGAGATGGCACTTTTCAAGACCGTGGGGGTCTGCGTATACTTATATACATGCATGTAAAAAGTTACGCCAGACCACAAGCATGTACATGTACATTAGGTACATGACTCTATTCTCTGTCAATAGATGGCGCTATAAGCCGAAGCCTTGGCGAGACAATCCTTAGCCAGTAATATGTAGGACCCCTGTTTTTCGTCGTACTAAAAGTGAAAATTCCCCTGCAGAAAGTTGAAGTTCCGCGACAAATCCGCGGCACAAAGTACCGAAATTCCGCGGCAACTATATTGCGTGGAATTACTTGTACCATCAAATTTACATTGTACAAGTACAGGTAAACGAAAATTCGAAGTGCACATAAACCAGTCATTTACTGTTACACGTGCAAAATACATGTAAATGTACGGACACATGCTTATTGCATACTATACACGTAGTAGCCAATATTGTATAGTAATCATGATTAGCATCTATGGAAAGTTTCATCATACTGGCGTCGAATAGAAACGTACATGCACATGTATGCGACTGATCATTTATATCACTTGATGCACATATAAATGCAGTTCCGTGGTAATTCCGCGGCAAGGACCAAATTTCGCGGCGCGGCACGCTTTTCTGCAAATGACGAAAGATGAGAGCCCTAGTAATATGACGTACACATGTGAACATGTAGTATCCCTCACTAAGTTTTAATAATAGAATTGGGCAAGGCTATTAACATTGAGCTCTTTCATTCTGATATTGTGTTCCCCGTACTAGTAATGTTTTAGTGAAAGCGTTCCCAGGCATAGTAGTACTATTACCTGATAAATAAAGAATAACATCCACATGTTTTACTTGTTGTATCATGACATATTACTGGTGGGGAAGTTGGGATTCTGGTCTCATTTGTTGCTGGAGCAAAAACTCCAGTTTTCCAGAGAGTTCCTTTAAGTTTGAAGAGCCATTTTTATTACTCTGTCGCAATAGTTCTCCAGCATCAAAATATTTTTCAATCAGTTTCAGAGCCAACTGAAGTCCTTCATGTGTAATTACGCCATTGTGAACAAGCTTTGATTGCAAACTATTCACAGCGTTTAAAGTCTGGTCACATAAGCTCTTGGTAGCTAAATAACAAGGTATCTTTTTATGAAATCGATTAATTATATGCCTAAAGATAACAGATGTTATACTGGTGACAATACCTATGCTAATGATGATGTATGTTTAACTACATCAAATAAATGTTTGGTCTTTTTAGTTGTTTTAAAAAGTGATGCAAATTTCAGTTGTTTGTTTTTCATATCCGTTTGTTGCTGTAAAACTTTACTAAACCGAAAATTAGAACTTGAGTCATCCAACTGTGGGCATATCTTTGTCGTGTCCATTATTATACATTATTATATATTATACTCAGGCATTTTTTTAAAAATATTTTTTTACGAACTATTTTACCCAAATAAGTTTAATGCATAAATAGAAAGTTTCAGAAATTTGTCATTAGACAGAAACTCGTTAAATATTAAACAACCAAGGAAAATAAAATTGGCTTTCTGTGTTCCTGTGATGTTCGAGCCAATTCTTTAGAACTGCTAATATTTTTTTTAGACAAATCTGTTCTGCGTAAATCTATGGTCCTTTCTTCTTTCGTATTATAGAAAAAGTCCAAA
This sequence comes from Morbakka virulenta, assembly GCA_003991215.1. Classification (NCBI taxonomy): domain Eukaryota; kingdom Metazoa; phylum Cnidaria; class Cubozoa; order Carybdeida; family Carukiidae; genus Morbakka; species Morbakka virulenta. Next base: position 48,387 of record RDPX01000541.1, read on the forward strand.
ACTGAATCATTCTTTCGGAACCCCCAAACCATTGTATCTGCAGAAGCCTTAAATTTTAAGCTTAATAACGCTTTGTTGAATTTTAAGAGAACATTACCGTAGTCGTCGGGCGCACGAATCAAAATTTCCTCCACTAATCCGCTCTTGTAATGAAGAAGACAACGATTGTTTTGTCTCACGATGAAGTCTAATAGCTAGAAAAATCGTTGTGTCAGTTTCATTTTTTGCGATTAGGTCAGTGGGGACGCTTTGGTTCATATACCCAGGACTACCATGCTGAATAGAAAATCTACCGTTTATAGTTGATAATACACCTGTTCCTGTAGTTTTAAAAAGTCTACTCGTCATCACGTTAGTAACCGTTTTGACAGTGTTATCTCTACCACCCAGAATTGAAAGATAAGGGTGTGGAATTAATGCCAAGGTGGGAATTTGCAAAAGGAATGGCAGCAGTACCTCTTCCTTGAGCAGATTGTTAATTTGCTTATAGTTCAAAAGGTCATGGTTAAAATGTCGGAAATGTTCTTTGGATACTCTTGCATCTGAGACCCCATCTGTAAGCTGAAGGCACTTTCCAGTCGTACATTTTTCGGCATATTATTTTTTGCAAGAAACCATTTCAAAAAACTGAATTTCACTTAAACCGTAACTTTGAACAGCTTCACCGATAAGCCTGAAAAACTTGTATGAGCTAGAAGCATCATCATAAACAAACTCCACACTATCTACTAAATTTATTCCGTTCGTCAGTTCTTCCCATTAGCACCTACATTTTTGGGGACATGACACAGCCTTCTCGCGGTGTTCCCTATTAAGCTGTCTGCTTGAATCTACACTTCAAGCCAAGTCAGTGAGCTAACTGTGTCATTAGACAATCTACTATTGATATCCAAACGAATCTCCATGTCAGCGTACTACAATTGAATGTCGAGGGCCTGACAGCCTTCAAAAATACTGTGATTGAGCAACTGACTCTCACCCATAACCCCGATGTGATACTCCTCCAGGAGACACACTGTGATACCCCGAAACTACTGAAATTACCGGGCTATGTCCTGGCTGACCACATCGCGAGCGAAGTGCATGGCACCGCGTACTTTGTTAAGCTCACTGTACCATTCCAAAAACTAATGAAGAGTGCACCACAATAAGACAATGAAATGATTGCCATTCGCGTAGCTGGTACTACCGTTGTAAATGTATACAAACTTTCCCCAGCTGAACTCGGTCCACAGACGATGCCAGACCTTGTTAAGCCCACTCTTTTTACTGGTGATTTCAATAGCCACTGCTCCGAATGGGGATACAGTAGGAATGGTAAAAATGGAACCACTCTTATTGAATGGGCAAGTCGTACTAATCATCTCCTGGAATATGACCCGAAACAGCCGAAAACCTTTAGGTCCAGGAAATGGAAAACCGAAACTAAACCTGATCTCTGTTGGTGGAATGGGCCACTTCCTGCACCACGTAGGACTGTTCTAGGACACTTCCCCAGCTCTCAACACCGACCATGAATCATTAACACACACATGCCAATTTATATTCAAACACCTTCCCGTCCAGCTCCAAGATGGAACTTCCGCAAGGAAGATTGGCCCAAGTATGTAGAACTAGTTGATGCTGCTGTACCCAACCTGCCAACACCAGAGAGTGATAACATCAATGAAACCTATGAAGCCTTTACCAAAACCATCCTGACAGTTGCCCATGAAACCATCCCTAGAGGAAAGAGAAAACAATACATCCCATACTGGAACAGCCACTGTTAAGATCTTCTACGGTCAATCAGCTCTTCTACTGATGACTCAGCTGGAACTGCACACACAAATGAACTTAGAGAGTACCTAAATAATTTGAAGCGCGAACGTTGGCTTGAAACCGTGGAACAGATAGATATGACCCACTCTAGCCGAAAGGCATGGGCCATCATGAAGCGCCTTCCCGGGGAAGGGAAACCACTTCGTCAGTACCCAGTGAGGGCCAACGCCATCGCAAATGTCCTAGTAGAAAATGGGAAATTCCCTGGTGCTGATAAAGAGCTTGAAAAGATGGTTAAAGCCACAACCTCAAAATTGATGAACTCACCAACAGCTAATATGAACCTGTCCGCTGATTTTACTGATGACGAACTCGAACTAGCTTTCAAGAAGATAAAGCCTGAAAAAGCTGCCGGTGCAGATAAAATATACCCAGAGCACCTTCTCAAGCTGGGCTCAGATGTCCTAAGGTGGGTGAAAGAATTTCTGTCCCACTGCATTTCTTCCTACAAACTCCCAACCATTTGGAGAAGAGATAACGTCATCGCAATCCCCAAACCTGGAAATGAAATGAATGATTCTAAAGCATACCGTTCCATATCACTATTTTCAGTGGTCTATAAACTTCTTGAACGACTAATTCTAAACCGAATTGCCCCTATCGTAGATAGCCAGCTCCCTTACGAGCAGGCGGGGTTTCGAGCAAAGCGCTCGACCCTCGACCGTGTAGCCTCCTTGGTCACGCACATAGAACATGCATTCGACAAAAAGGAACGAATAGGCCTAGTTCTCGTCGATCTTTCTGCGGCGTATAACACTGTTTGGCACCCCGGCCTAAAACTGAAGCTCCTCTCCACTATCCCAGACAGAAAATCTGTGACTATCATCATGGAAATGATAACCAACAGATCTTTCAGACTTACCAGCCCCAGTGGTGAAACAAGCAGAACAAAGCTCCTGTATAATGGTGTCCCACATGTCTCGATGCTACCCCCACTTTTTTCAATATTTATATTGCTGACATGCCACCAACAATTGCAGAAAAATACATGTATGCAGATGATCTCGCCTTGGTTTACCCTGGCACCAATAGGCAGAGAATCCAAAACTCTCTTACAAATGATATGGCATCCATTTCATCGTACTTTCAACATAGGCGCCTGAAACTAAGTATACAAAAAACTACCAGCTCACTCTTTCACCTAAACAACAATGGTGCCAAAGCCAAGCTCGGGGTAACCGTTGATGGGAAAGGCTTACCTTTTGAAAAACATCCAAGGTACCTTGGCATCACTCTTGACAGAAGCCTCGCCTTCAAGTGTCATATAGACAAACGTGTTGGTAAAGTCTCCTCAAGAGTTGTTGCACTGAAAACACTTGCAGAAACATCGTAGGGATCTGACTTTACGACCCTCAGATCATCCACACTTGCACTAGTACATGCTTCAGCTGAATACTGCCTACCGGTCTGGATGAGGAGTGCACAAAGACTGATCAGTGGATGTCCCACCTTCACACTGAAGGAATCCATGCACGTCATGGCTGGCATCCCACCACACCACATCAGACGAGAATCAATCATGCTGGATTTAGCGAACAAGTGTGAGAGCGAAGGCCATCCCATGCATGAACTTGTCAGCAAATACCCCAACACCAAACGGCTCCGTAGTTTATAACCCTCTCCCTCTACAACTCAGAGTGAGAAAGCACAAAGCAGATGGGCTACCCCTAGCGGTCTGGCAAGCTACAAGATGGTTGGATGAATGGGAGAATACAACCAATCCACTACGAGACTATATCCCAGCACGAAGTGCCCATCCAGCAGGGCACAAGATCCCAAGAAAGAGCTGAGTAAACTTCAACACGCTGAGGTCAGGCTATGGTAACTTTGGTAGCTGGCAGCACAAGATCGGACTGTCCAGCAGCCCCTCATGACAATGGGGAGATAGCAACCAAACCGCAAAACACATAATCAATGACTGTGCCACCTTCAAACCACCTGGTGGCACCAGAGCGCTGAGAAAGCAGCCACTGAGTGAAGAGCTACAGCAATGGCTGCAGATGATGGAATGGTAGAGACGTCATACGAAAGAAGAAAGCAGAAGCACCTGATTTGGGTTTCGCTTCAATTTTATACTTTGTAAAATATCGGGTATTGCGCTGAGCGTCTAGTCATGGTTTTAAAATTGCCTTCCAAATGTGATAAGCCCTGGGTAACTCCACCTGAATCCAATTTTTTGGAAGGCTTTTCTCGACTTATTGCGTGCGCTCCGTACCGTCAAACGCGTTATACCTATGATATGAACTTACATCACGTATATTAGAATCAGCTTCCTTCACATCCCAGAGTTCAGGGATGAATAATTTTTTAGAGAGAGTCATAATGTTATATTATTAGAAAATATTTTTTCTAGGTTTTACTTAAACGCATCAAAGTCTTCGAGTCCACCCAGCTATTAAAATCATTGTTGTATCCACGCCATTTAACAAGAGACTTTTTTCCCTTCTTCCTAATGACTTTTTCAATCCTAAAAACTATTTGAGTGGTTGATTGGAGCTCCTTTTCGTAGAACGATCCAAGAATATATTCTCCATTCATATTCCTTATTTTGTAGGTTATGTGTCTTGTATCCAATATTTCAGATATCACATAAACCTGTTCGGACCAGTTCTCAGTGAAGCCCTTGTCAAACACCCTTCTTTTATATTTGCTTATTCTTAATTTTTATCCCATCTTATATTTAGGCTTTTCTTTTGTTTGCTGCTTAAGAAATAACGCAATTAAAACTTACTTTTCATTACCCTTTTTTCTTGCCTCTACAGGCTTATTTTTATAGAGCGATGCTTGCTGTTGTTATATTTTTTAACACGTTTATCTAATATGTCAATATATTTATATGTATTATTTGCTGTAAAATATTTAAACATGTTTGTTTTCAACGTTCTACTGAATCTCTCAGCGACCACTGATTTGCCTTCGTTTGAGGTGCTATACATACTTATGTCATTTTGCTTTAAGAGGGACTTCAAATTTTGATTATAAAACTCCGTGCCTGAGTCTACCCAGAGCTTTTTAGGTCTAGAATCCTTCAACACTTCTTTTAAAGCTTTTACCACAGTGAGACCTTTCTTGTCCTTCAAAGAAATAGCCCATGCATACCTAGAAAATATGTCTATCACCGTCAAAATATATCTATATGGTTTGTTATATTTAAATATATTTTGTACGCCAACTAAATTGGCCGCAAATATTTCATTGTATTGACCTACTTCTATTTTCCTTCTTTTAAACGTTTTTCTTATTGTTTTATGTAATTCTTCAGCTAATTGACTTGTCCAATTATCACCAGACCAAATCACGGTTTTGTGTTTATTATCTTCTTGACCTTTTTTTCCGTTTTTTTTCTATTCATAAAACTGTCAATTGAAGAAACCATTTCTTATCTGCATTATGCCTTTGAGCATTTTCCGTACTTTGTGAATATGCTATATCATGTTCCTTACAAAATTCATCCAATCTGTTTATATCCATATCACTACGATTTAACCTCTTCTCCAGCTTCGTAAAGGGACCGCAGAAATTGAATTTATGCCTTTGTTTGAAGTCATATAAGTGCATTTCGGGAGAATTTAGCTTTGCCAGCATTGAAACGAGGTCGCCTCCCTGCAAAATGCGTGGATAGTTGGCTGTTTGGCCCATTGTAAAAGCTACAGAAGCTCACAGAGAGCCTCTTATTACAGCCATAGAACATGTCACACCTCCAGCAATAGATCCACCACCTCAACTACTTTTTTATTTAGACAGAGACTTGAGTTTGCCCATAGATGAAGATGAGAGATTTCCTGTGCCATCCAAAGTTGTGATGGAGCTCAAGTCATATGAAGACCCAGAAGAAGTTAGTAGAGTATTTCAAAGGCTTATTGAAAGAGAGGGTCATGCTTTTAATATATAGAACAAGGCTTCTAAGACTTCAGAATTACTTCAATCCTTTTCATCTTCTTAATAGATATAAACGAAGAAGCCCTGTAGAAGAAGAGGGAACCAGTGTCTTATCCACGAATATACAGCGGTGGATCGATTTTAACGTCATTAAAAGACGTCATTGAACAGTTTAAGGACCTACTGGAGCATTTTCAAGCTGGCAACACGTCAAAAAAGGGACTTAAATGAACTATCTGAAATAAGCACTTACCTTAATAAAGAGAAAGTAATACCAAAAAGTATAACAATATACTGACATAATTAATAACATTTGATTAAAGCCTAGTTAAAAATAAACTTTATTTAGATAAAACATGGATTTCATTATCCTCTCATCGACTAATGCTAAAATGAATGAAAATAACAGACTCAGGCTTAATTTTACCTTTAAGTATAAAACACAGCGATCAAATTTGCTTAAGTAAACTCAATCTTTGGTATAACTGGGACAACCTTAATAAAGCATGGTACAATAACACCCATTATAAAATTTTCAAAGTAGGTAGTGGATAAATTTTAAAAGGTAACATCCCTGACGGGAGTTATTGCTTGAAAGACTTGAACAATGAATATTCATTTTAAAATCTTTGAAGAAGGCTTTCAAGCAGATGTAAATGAAGCTTTTGGGATAAATATTTATGCAGACAAAACTACAAATCGCATTGTTATATAAGTAAACAATGACTACCTTTTTGAAATCTCTGACGTTCTAGCAGAGAGCTTGGGATTTTAAACTCGCGAATTTCAAAATGTAGAAATGTATGGTGAATTAGTGCCGAAAATCGAGAGAGTTACGACAGTGTTGGTGAACTGTAACTTAGTGCAAAACGACTTTCAACAGGACTCTAATGTTTTATATGCCTTCTCTCCGAATGTTTCTTATGGTAGTTTATTGGAGACAAAATCCGACTTCCCTGTTTGGAGGAAGTGTGAAAATTCTTCAGATATTAACTTTGTTGAGATTACGTTAACAAATCAAAACCATGAAGCGTTAAAGCTGGAAGATTCGATTCTAGTAGAAATGCTATTGAAGCGTAAATAAAATTAAAAAACTACAACTATATAATATATATAATAATAAAATACCTTTGAATCGGGAATATGGGTATGTAAACCAGGATGTAAAATCTGGTGGGAATCTCACTGATGGTATTACATCAATTTTGACAAGCAAAACTGCTCAAAAAAGCTATCAAAACATTTGGTGAACGAGTGTCTGAGAATGCAGAATGGTTAGCTGATAAAATGGTTCCAAAAAAGAAAAAACGTTAAAAGAAATATATTGAAAAGGGTTGATATTTGTTTAAGCCCTGGCCGGCAAAATAAAAATAAATAAAAAATATTTATTTTAACAGTCTTGTTGGAAGTATGTCTATAGACCTTCCAAAATTTATTAAAAAGCGAAAGGTTAAGACATGTGATCAAAATAATGGGAACATTAATAGCTCTATAAAATATATAGCTATCACCCTATAGGATAAGTCAGTGGACTATTCTGATGGATATATTCTGCTTGAAGGTTATCTATATTATACAGACGAGGCTATATATATATATATATATATATGTATATAATCAAAGGACTTTGATAAATCAATGATATTAAACAGTAGATTCGTTTTCCCTGATCCTAAAGGACCGATTTTAATACATCGAAATGTATGTTGTGGAACATATTTATTTGGATTAAAAAATTACTGTCTTTCAGGTATTGCTTTGGTAATAGTTTATAGACATTCACAGCTTCTTTACTCATACTTATATAAAACAGAAATTTATTTCTTTTACTTTTTAATTCTATGAGATCTATATTGAGAGCAAAGAGAATATACTTCTTCGTTCCTTCTTGTCATGTATCCACAATATTTACATTGAAGATAAATAATATTTTTCTTTTCCCTCTTTTTAATGGTTTTGTTGTGTTTGTTGCAATATTTTCATACATACTTTAATTATTACAAATATCACCATTTCTCCCACAATTTGTTAAAATAACTTTACTAACGTTTTTACCAAGCTTTGGCATTCTTATATCTATATATATATATTTCCTATTCATATATCTAAACAAACAAATCACTCCTAATTAAACTTACTATATATTTCAAATAATGTTGGAAATAATCATTATGTTTTAATAAAGGATTTTAACAGGCTTATGAATCCTCAATCAAAAATTGGACAAAAATTATATTATTATATGTCATGTTTTCAGCACTTTATATCTCAAAATAAAGTAGATATTCATAAAGACCTTTGTCTCTTTTTAAGTAATGGAAAACAAGCTGTAAAAGTGCCAGAGGTTGGAAGTAAAATCAAGTACAAAAATTATCATAAACAATTAGAAGCTCCTTTTATAATATATATGCGGATTTTGNTGACTTGTAAGCCCTTCAAAGGATGTGGTTACATAACTCTTCCAAAAGAACTATCCCATTATATGAAGGGACTAATAAATATTCAAAATAAGGATCAAAATTGCTTTCTTTGGTGTCATGTTAGGTTATTGAATCCACAGGCAAAAAATAATCAAAGAATAAAAAAGTCAGATGAAATATATGCTAAAATACTAAACAAAAACAACATTAACTTTTCTGTGAATTACAACCAATATTTAAAAATTGAAAAACAAAATGACATAAACATTAATGGTTTTGGTTATGAAAACAAATATATATTTCCTATTCATATATCCAAACAAACAAATCACTCCTAATTAAACTTACTATATATTTCAAATAATGTTGGAAATAATCATTATGTTTTAATAAAGGATTTTAACAGGCTTATGAATCCTCAATCAAAAATTGGACAAAAATTATATTATTATATGTCATGTTTTCAGCACTTTATATCTCAAAATAAAGTAGATATTCATAAAGACCTTTGTCTCTTTTTAAGTAATGGAAAACAAGCTGTAAAAGTGCCAGAGGTTGGAAGTAAAATCAAGTACAAAAATTATCATAAACAATTAGAAGCTCCTTTTATAATATATATGCGGATTTTGAGAGTATAATAAAACATATTGAAAGTTGTGAGAACAACCCATTAAAGTCATATTCACAAGAAATATACCAACGTAAGCCTTGTGGATGCCGATATAAATTAGTTTGTAGGTATGATGATAGATTTACAAAACCATCTAAGATTTGTAGAGGTGAAGATGCTAGTGAAAAATTTAAAGGATATGATAGTCATTTTATCATGCAAATAATTGGAAAATATACCAACGCATTAAATATAATTCCAAATAATTATCAAAAATACCTGACTGTTGGAAAACAGTTAGTATTTATTGATAGCTTTCAATTTATGAATTCTAGCTTAGAAATATTAGTAAAAAATACACCAGATTTAAAATATACAAAAGAAGAATTTGGAGATAAAGCGCATGAAGTCGGCAAGAAGAGCGCATATCCTTACGAATATATGGACTCTTTTAAGCAATTCGATGAGAAACAGTTACCTCAGATAGATAAATGGTATAGTAGTTTAACAGATGAAACGATTTCTGAAGAGGATTTCAACCATGCTAATAAGATAAGGAAGCTCTTTAACCTTGAAAGCTTAGGAGAATATCATGACGTATATCTAAAAACAGACCTTACCTTACTCACAGATGTTTTCGAATGCTTTCGAACCACTTGTTTAGAATATTACAAATTAGATCCAGCGCATTATTTTACTAGTCCAGGACTGAGTTAGGATATGATGTTAAAAACGACTAAAATTTCCTTAGATTTAATGACTGATATAGATACGTATCAACTTATTGAAAAGGGCATGAGAGGTGGTATATCTTATATAAATCATAAATATTCAAAGGCTAACAACAAGTTATTAAAAGATTATAATAAAAATAAGCAAAAATCACACATTATATACCTGGATGTAAATTATCTATATGGTTGGACTATGAGTCAAAAACTACCATTTAGTAATTTTAAATGGTTAAATCCTTCCAAATTTGAAGGTTTAGATTTTGGCGAATATGATCAAAAGAGACTTAAAGGTTTGATTATAGAGTGTGACATTGAATATCCTAAAGAATTACATGACTTACAAAAAGATTATCCTCTTACTCCTGAACAAATTAAAATAAATGATGAAATGTTGAATCCATATTTTAAAAAAAATAAAAGAAAAATATTTCAAGAGATTGCCTCATCTTATGAAGAGAACAAAATATGTCACACATGTTAAAAATGTGATGTTGTATATACATTTAGGCTTGAAAGTTACAAAAATTCATAGAGTTTTAAAATTCAGACAAGAAGCGTTTTTAGAAAAATATAAAACATTTAACACAGAAAAAAGAAAATTATCCAGAAATGATTTTGAAAAAGACTTCTTCAAGTTAATGAATAATTCTGTATTCGGAAAAACGATGGAAAATTTAAGAAAAAGAATCACAATTAAGATGATAACAGACCCTAAAAACCTATTAAAATTTGTCAGTAAACCACCATTTAAGGCATGTAAAATATTGAATGAAGATGTTGTCGCCATTCATAGAATAAAGGAAAAACTGGTTCTAAACACGCAGTGTTATGTGGGATTCAGTGTTTTGGAACTCTAATGTATGATTTTCACTATAATGTCATAAAAAAACAAGTATGGTGAGAAAAGTACGTTATTAATGACAGATGCTGATTCTTTAGCATATTTTATATAGAAAAAAAATACAGAGAGAGACCTAATAAAACATAAGACCAAGTTTGATAATTCTGTTTGCCCTGCTGATTAAAAATATTATTTCGTTATAAAAAAGAAAGTTGTGGGTAAATTTAAACATGAATTATCTCGTACCAATTACTGAATTTGTAGAATTACGATATTATTAATTCATTATTAATTTAATAAAAGTAGACAACAAAGAAATGAAAAAATGTAAGGGTACTAAAAAAACTGTTGTAAAAAAGAAAATAATCCATCAAAATTATAAAAATATCTTGTTTAATGCCAATGAAACATGTAATCGAATGGCTAACATTAAATCACAAAATCATAATATAAAAATTATGAAAGTTAATAAAATACCACTATCCTGTTATGATGATAAAACATATATCCTTGATGATGGTATTACCTCTCTTCCTTATGGTCGTTATTCCCTTGATCATCAAGAAGTTTAGCTTCCTTTAGATTTAATGCATGTTGTTTGGTCATTGCTATCACTTCTCAGTGGATATTAATAGACCCGATATTTGGATGTGTTTTCTTAAATTGATCTAATTTATTACTTTTTTATATGAGGATATTTCTCTTCAAAAAGTGGAGTTAGTTGTTCAAGCTTTATTTTTAATCCTGAGATTTTTCCATCTTGAAGTTTGTTTAGTCTTTTTACTTGTGTTTCATTTAACAAAACATATGTATTTAGTTGATCCTCATAATATTTTTGACGATTTAAATTAATGATAACATATGAGGACTTTTCATCGATAGCTCGATCTATTTTTTCATATTGACATATACTTAAATACACAAAGGTTCTATTAATGTTCTCGTTAGTTATTCGAGGCATGTTCATTATATATATACACACGATATTAAAAAAACGAATGTAAAATCTAGAAGCACAATATTTCATAAGATTTTACAGTGCAATGCAATAAAATAAAAAGTATGGACATAGGATTACGATGTGGTTAATAGTGTATATGAAGCGACCGTAGGCAAAGTAGCGATGAGCGAGATGATTCACGATTAGCGAGTCGCAACTGTGCCTACGGTCGCTTCATATAAACTACTCAGTGCTTTGACCAACAATACAGGTAGGACGGTCTCCAAAATTTTCAAAGGATGGAAATCTCATAGATACAATTGATTGTGTCAATGTTCAGGGCTGTGTTTTCTGTGACTACGTTTTAAATACTGCTTGTAAAGAATTTCTCAACTGACGTCATGACTATTTGCATTTGTGTGTACAAACCAAGCACGACATAACCTTTGGCAAGTGGTATGAGTTCCATCATCACAAGCGGCATACACCTGTTTTACCAATTCAATCAATATATATGCATATGTATGTGCAGGTTAATGATTTTGAAAACGATTTGAAATCATTTCAGATTAATTTAGAATTTCTTAATTCATTTTATTAATTTTTGAATAAGAAAGAGAATGATACACAAGTATTGGACGTAGTATTTACAATATGTTTTTTCCAATTTGCATTGGAAAACTTGATTATTGTACGCCTGATAAGTTTGCTCCTTTTAAAAACGAGATGAATTCATTATCTGGAAAAAATATTGTTATTCGCTCAGTAGCTAATTGGCTGAGAGTGGGTAGTAGTTTTATGAAGCAGCCTGTAAATGGAATTGATTGGGACGTTGTTTTAAGAGAGTTGCCAAACGATTAAAAGAAGAACTTAGACATATCACAAAAAATGATCTAATGCTTGGTCAGTAGAATGTCATTAACGTTAAAGAAGGTGGTGTGTGGTGTGAGACAAGGTCATGGGCTATAGATTTGTTTTTTGAAATTTATGGAAACTAAATAGACGATGCATTCTGTTTGAGAAAAGATTCTATCCTACGTAGGGCTGAGCTGGATGCAGTTAGGTAAGGAATTGATTTGGGTATTTTATTCAAATTAAAATCCATTTCCTTGAAGCTTGATTCACTGGTGCTTTACTATTGGTTACCTGATGTCATACCTGATAGGCAAAGAGTCAAGAAAAAATGTTCAAATAACTTCTTATCAGACGGAGACCAGAACTTATTTGGCTATAAGCAAAAACGTGGTTATATGAAGTGATAAATTTACTTGCTAAATGGTAGCTAATCAAAGCTATTATATTGGAGGGTAATCATATGTAGGAAATATCCCGTACCTTCAGGTAACTGCTTCTGCCTTCGCTTCCTCTTTGTTTTTGATTGAAACTCAAATAAGTTAACAAGTACAAATGACTTGATTCACTCAACATCAATCCGAATTTGATCTCTTCTGTAGATTTTTATTTCGAAGAAGGCATCCTAGATTGTGGATGTATAATTCGAAGATATTACATTGTTGTTACTTTGCTTGACGGATACGAATTTCATTCTAGAGAAAGCTATAGCAAAGAAAACTGTTATTGATTGAGCTTATTTTTTCCTGTGGATATTATGATATCATTTTAATGGAAACAAGAATCTTCTACTGTAGCTTCAAGAACATTTTGAAAAACTATGGAGTAATGTCAATTGAGTTATTTTGTTCTTTTTTCTTGTAGTTAAATTATTGAAACTACGGCATGCCATTCTTGAATAATATATAGTCCTTTGCTTCTTTTATGACGTTATTACCGAAAATAGCCTTTGAAATATTTGAGCCCCCTTGTAAATTTAATTTGAACGTTTAAAGTTAATTTTAACCAGTCTAGACTTGCCAATAATTGGCCCTTTAGACTGTATATCCTAAATCGTTATCAACTTATTGATCCATACACTATTTTAACCACAAGTGGTTTATCATTAGTAGATAGAAATTAAGGACTTCGAGGTGTTGACATTACAAAAAGTGCTGATAAAACGCTATTAGCTATTGTTGATTTTAGACCTTCCAAACATGGACAAACATAAAGTTCCTTCCGGGCATGGACAAGCATGAAGTTATATCCCATACAAAAGCAAACTGTATTGTAAACTCTAGCAGGGATTTTACTTGACAAACGTAGTTCATTTGGTTTTAATACGCTTACTCAATTTTGTAATGAATGAAATGTTAGAGCAGAACACAGGGATGTTATGCCGTGTTTTGTAATGAACGGCTCATTTTGTAATAATCCACCTGACGCGTTTTGTAATAAGTTTTTGGCTCAGTTTGTAATAAAAGTTAAAACGTGATTTTTTTTTAGTTAAGTTAGCACTCGTTGGTGTATTGACTCTCACAGAGACAAAGTTCAAAGATTCCTCTTAAAATCTTCCAGAATTTTAATAACCCTCTTACAATAAACCTAACAGTCCCAAGTTGTAGGCTTTTGGTACGATTTATACATTTTGTTACGATTTTTCATTCATTGTCTTGTTATATTTTGTTACAGAAGATCGTTACGTTGCTATACAAACCTAAATTTATGAGATTTATAATTTATGAAACAAATTGCTTCGTCACATCGAGTTCTAGAACATTTGCATCAGTAATATAATACTGTAATAAATTAATGAGGATCTTAATAAATTTTCGGGGAACTTATTTTCGTGGTTTTACGAAATTAAGTTCCGCGAAATATACAAACTACTGCTTAAACCACAAAAATAAGTTCCGCGAAATTTCAGACTTTTTCTTTAACCCTTTTTAGTACAATGTGCTACTCTGAGCCAAGCATTATTTTAAGTTTTAAAATTGACAAAAGCATAGTCGTTCTTTCTGTTTATTCCCCCCTCCCCCCCCAAAAAAATAAATTATTGAAGGCATGCTAACGGCGAAAATAAGTTCCGCGAATTTCCTGAAAATCCTTTAACCGTGAAAATAGGTTCCGCGAAACTTAATCGCATTGATCCAACAAGCTGCCAAAATTTGTTCCGCGAAAATATCTTCGCTTAACTAATGTAGTTAGTACAGTTTTAATTGATGTAATTGCACTGTGAAACCTTACGACGTGAATCACTGTAGAAAAGTTTGGGATACCTTGGGGCCACCATGCCAGCAGTTTTTTGCAAGTGAGTGGAGAAAGCAAGTCTCTACAACTGATAAAGAGGTGTCCTAATAAGGTTCGGGGGTGGGGGAAAATAGTCGAAATTACTATACTGGGGAAACGTTTACTTGGCACCTAAGAGTCGTTGTCTAAATCAATAAACACAAAAGTTGAAAAATTATTACGGTTTCTCTTTTTTGGTGACGTAATTTTATGCACGTTGCGCCGACAAGCCAGAATCATAGGTAAGATTTACGAAAAATTATGAAACATGCCACTTTGGCCAAAATTCAACCTTGTGACCTAATTCAATCTTCTTGAGTACAGTAGTCAAGGAATCTGTTGTCAGTTTCTGGTCTGTAAAAAAACAAACATAAATTATATTCATAAAAATTTCAGCTCGTATTCAGATATAGATGATTTACTTTTAAAAAATCACGTTTTAACTTTTATTACAAACTGAGTCGTTTTCATTACAAAACGCGGCATAACAGAGAAACTCAAAAGCTAAGTGGAAATGGTGTGTTTGAGAGTAACTATCGAATAATAAAAGTGCATAGCAACTGGCACTGGTATGGGGATATCAGAGGCTTTGTATCTGAATACCTATACCCTTCATTTAAAGCAATATGGCTCACAAGCTTTAATGATCTATCGTTAACTTTCATAATTTATATATATATATACATTGATATATATACATTGATATATCTATTTTTTGTGTCGAAAAGATGCAACCTCTGCATCAAAGAAAAATACCTAATAATCTACCGCCCACAATTAGCCACTTTGAACAAAAGAAACGAACTTGTATCTTCTTGCCGCCATAGAAAAAAACTTTTGTTAATGAACACTTAAGCGTACCAACACCAGTTGTAAATAAGATATATAAAGCGCTACTGGAATATTTTTATTTGTACATTTCCTGACGAGTGAGTAAAATCACGAAACAGGCTTGTCGAAATGGATAGTGTAGTTTTTTTATTCTTTCCAACTTATTATATCTTTTATTACGCTCTGCATTTATGTATCGAGCACTCTAATACGGTTAACCGAAT
>RDPX01000541.1:78298-91323 GCA_003991215.1 Morbakka virulenta
TGGATGTAATGACGAGGAAAAGGAAAGATTTTGGAAAGACCTGGACGATTATGTGAGCAAGACCCCCGGCGATGAATAGGTGTATATAGGAGCGGATTTTAACGGGCATGCTGGAGAGGGTAACGCAGGAAATGAAAGGAACATGGGTAAGCATGGACTAGGAACAAGAAATAAGCAAGGAGAAAGAGTAGTGTGCTTTGTAGAAAGCTTCGACCTAGTTATCATAAACACATTCTTTATGAAGTCAGTAAAACAGAAAGCGACTTACAAAAAGCGGTCCACATAGTACCCAAATCGACTATGTACTTTGCAGAAGAAGACTGCTGTAGGAAGTCACAGACTGCAAAGTAATGACTAGTGAATGTGTTTCACCCCAGTATCGAACGATGATATGCAAGGTCACATTGCGAACCCCATTACAACGGAATAAGAAAGGGGAGCCAAGGAGCAAATGGTGGAGGCTTAAAGAACCAGAGGGGAAGAAAGGTTTAAGAATGAGGTCAGAGAAAGACTTGGAGAGGTCTTGCCAGTAAACTGGAAGGCAACGGCAGACTTAATTCGTACAGTGGCTAGCGAAGTGCTTGGTAAGACTACTGGTCTGCTAAAGAAGGATAAAGACACTTGGTGGTGGGATGAGGAGGTGCAGAAAAATATAAGGAAAAGAAAGCAAACCTTCAAGAAGTGGTAATGCAGATGGAGGAGAACAAGCTGGAGCTGAGAAAAGGGAGGCAAAGAAGGAGGTCAAGCAAGCAGTGGCAAAAGCAACAGCAGAGGCATTTGAGGAGATGTACAACAGGATGGAGCATGCGAGGGAATGAAATCTGTCCACAGACTGGCTAAGCAAAGAAACAAGGATACGCAGGACATACAGCACGCTAAGATGATGAAAGATGAAGATGGAATTGCTTTGAAGTCAGAACCGAAAATCCTGGAAAGATGGAAGGGATATTTTGAAGGTCTGATTAATGTTGAGAACCCCATGGAAGGCCAAGAAAACAATGGAGTAAGAGAGATCAGACTAATCACACGAGAGGAAACAAAAAGGGCACTTAACAAAATTGAAGAACGGTAAAGCAGTTGGTCCAGATGAAATACCGGTGGAAGTCTGGAAACACCTTAGGAATTATGGAATTGATTTCCTAACAGGCCTATTTAACGATATCCTCGAAGCAGAGCAGATGCCGGAAGAGTGGAACAAAAGCACACTAATCCCAATATACAAGAACAAAGGAGATGTGCAGAGGTACCCGAACTACAGAGGAATCATGTTGTTAAGTCATACCATGAAGGTTTGGGAGAGGGTGATAAATCAGAGAGCCCGGGGAGAGATCGAAATCATACCAAAGCAGTTTGGCTATGTGCTTAAGAAAAGCACAATGGATGCCATCTTTGCGCTTTGAATGACAGCAGAGAAGTCTCAGGGAGGTCAACAAGAGCTTCATTGTGTATTCATCGACCTCGAAAAGGCATTTGATAGGGTACCAAGAGAGAAAATCTGGTATTGCATGAGAAGGAAAGGAGCCATGGAATATGATGTTTGCAGATGATATCGTGCTCATGAATACAGGAAAAGGACATGCCGACAAGAGCTAGAAGGGTGGTGGAATGCACTTCAGAAACGTGGACTGTAAGTGAACCGATCAAAGACGGAGTACCTCTGCATAAACAAGAAAAGAGACTTACCACCAATCAAAATCGGTCAGGATGACCTTCCAGAGGTAGAAAATTTTAAGTACCTTGGGTCCACCATTGAGCAAAGTAGTGATTGTACAAAAGAAGTGAAGAAAAGAATCCAGGAAAGGTAGAGCAACTGGCGGAGCACGACTGAACTTTTTGTGTGACAAGAGAGTACCCATCAAAGTCAAAGAAAAGTTACACAAAACAGTGGTAAGGTCTGCCATGCTGTACGGACTGGAGACAGCTCCTCTAACCAAGAGTCTTGAAAAGAAGATGCAAACAACAGAAATGCGGATGGTGAGATGTTTGCTTGGAGCCACAAGAAAGGACATGATCAGAAATGAAAGGATCAGAGGTACCATTGGGGAGTGTGGCATCGCAGGAAAGTTTAGAGAGACACGGCTAAGGAGGTATGAACATGTGCAAAGGAGGGACAAGGATAACATTGCTAAACTGGTGTTGGCTATGGCATTATCTGGCAGAAGAAAGTAGAGAAGGCCAAGGAGAAGATAAAGGGATTGTGTGGGAGATGACACGAGGAAAGTTGGGTTGACCAAGCAAGATACATGTGACCGACGTAAGTGCAAGAAGTCTATTCGCTGTGGCGACCCCTAAAAAGGGAAACGCCGAAAGAAGAAGAATAAGAATAGAAGAATTAAGAAGAGCCGCGTTTTTAATGTGTTATTTGACTTCTATCTTATGTGGTGCGTCTAATGATGGTAGACTGAATAGACTAACGCAATCTTGAAACAATTGACACTGCGACAAGTGCATGAACATAGGCTGATCGTTACGAGTCTCAAGTGATCGTTACGAGTGTTCGGTTAAGCGTAACTGTAAACACCGATCCGTTTTTCCAATGTATTCTTCACCACACTCTGGACATTTGATGTTGTAAATAACATTTGCTTTCTGCAATTTTGGGATCTTGTCCTTCGTAGGGCAGAACATAGAAAAGTTCGTTGTGTCAAACAGTCGAACAAGAACAACGTTCTTTTTAGTAAATCGACGCAATTTACTAATACATTTCTTAAGTAAATGTTCGCCCTTTTCACCGGCAAAGGGGACTCTGTTGAAGATTTTAGTGATGTCATTATCTTCATAGCTGCTTTTATCAGGACGTGAACTTGTTGATTCGATTCTCTTGAACATCGAGTTAACTACAGAGGACGGATAGTCATTCTATGACATGAACAATTTAATTTTGTTTAACTGTTTATTTAACGTTGTAGCAGTTAAGCAAATCTTTACAACACTATGGTAGAATGCTATTTTAGTCCTCTTATTGTGTTTGTTGCCTCCCATCAAGTTTATGGCCTCCCACCAAGTTTCGCTGCAAACCGAGGTCTCTAGGGCATGAAACAGCCTTATTTCTTGTCCAGAAAGGTCACTTTCTGTTTTATGACGTCGTTGTGTTTCTTATGTTCTCCCCTGCGTTCCTATGGAGGTTTTGTCCAAGTTTGGTGTCGATCGGACAAATACTGTGCCTCATATACTCAGCTAAGTGTCTTCAAAATGGATATTTGATCGCTACAACGCCACGTCCGGTTTAGTGACGTCACTTTTGGTAGATCTAAGTAACGTCCCGGATGTTCTTCCATGCTCATGCCATGTTTGGCTGCCATCGGTCCACCCGTTTCGACGCCAACCTTGAACACACAGACAATCAGACAGACAGACATTCATCATCATCAGGTTCCTTTGAGTCGACGTCGACTCCTGGTGACATGCACTGTCTGCCTCCAATTCACTCTGTCTCGTACGTCATCATTCAGCAGTGCCAGATTTCTGTCCATGGGTTCAGTCACACTATCCATCCATTTTTGTCGTGGCCTACCAATTTTACTTCGCATATCGATAGCATAAGCTCCTTTTCTAAACATCCATCTTTCCTCATTATATGTCCGAAGTATCTTAGCCTTTGCTTTACTATCCGTCTTTCCAGAGTTAATTTAGGTGCTATTCTCTCAATTACAGAGTTACTAGTTTCCTTTTTTGTCCACAGAATCTTTAACACTTTTCTCCAACACCAGAGTACAAATGTATCTATGCGTCTCCTGTCTTGCTTTTTGATCGTCCAACTTTCACATCCGTACATGGCTATGGGAAATATCATAGTTTCGACTATTGTGATTTTGGTCTTCCTTGATATGTCATTGCTTTTGATGATTTTATGCAGATTTGACAATGCAGCCCTTGCCATAGCCAGTCTTCTCCTGATTTCTTCAGATAATCCTTCTTCTTCTTTTATCAAAGGTCCTAGAAAATTGAATGATTACAGAACCTCAATCTTCTCTCCGTCAATCGTGAAATCTTTCAATCCGTCCATCATCATTATTTTTGTCTTTTTAATGTTTAAATAAAGTCCAGCTGAACCAATCAGTGTTTCCTTGGTTTGTTCTTACTGTTGCTTGTTGACTATCATACAAATTCCTCATGAGCAGTATCAGATGTTCAGGAACTCCCATATGTTGTAGCACATTCCAGAGTCGATGATGATCAATACAATCAAAGGCCCTGCTGTAATCAATAAAGCAAAAATAAACTTTTTTCTGGTACTTTCTTGCAGTTTCCATTAGCCATCTCACCTTTGCGATGTGGTCACCTGTTCCGCTTCCCCTCCTAAAACCAACCTGTTTCTCCTATAGCTCTCTCCATGTAAGGTTCCATTCGTCTTTGAATAATTCTTAGCAAAACCTTGCTGCAATGACAAATAAGTGCTATTGTTCTGTTTTTTGCACACTTCATGATGTCTTCTTTCTTGGATAGTGGTATATAAAACTGAGCGTTTCCAGTCTTTTAACCATTCGAACGTCTTCCAGATTTCTTGGCAAAGCCTTGTCAGTTGCATCATTCTTACCTGCTATTTTAATGAGTTCAATTGGAATTGGTGACTTTCGATTTGGTATTGACTTAAGGGCTGCTTGTACTTCTCCAAAGGTCACTTGTGGCTCCAGTGTGAAATCTTTGGGGACGCAACTGTCTTTTAGTGTAGGATCGCGACGACATAACTCGTGAGTGTATTCTTTCCACCTACTTTTAATTTCTTTTTCACCTGTAAGAACCTTTCCTTCCTTAGATTTAATAACCACTAGCCTTGCATTGAATTTACCAGACAACGACTTTACTTTCTTGAAAAGTTCGCTAGAATTGTGTCTTGTTATGCGTTTCCAAAATTTTACATTCTTTAGAAAAGTATGCATTTTTGTCTCTTCTAACAAGTTGATGGAAACGTTGGTTCATCAGCTTATACTTATCCGTGTCGAGCTCATTCTATGCTTTTCTTCTATCATGAGCAATTCTTATTGCTTCTTCTGATAACCTTTTGGATCTTTTTTGGGATCTTGCTACTGGTAAAGTTTCTTTCGCTGACTCTCTAATAATCACGTTCATGTCTTCCCACAGCTTGTTCGCATGTTGATCATGAGAGAGTAACTGAAATCGATTGGAAACAGCGACCGAATATTTATCTAAAAGGTTGTCCAGGCCATACTTCTTCTGTACCGTTGGCTGGGTTTGATTTTGTTCAACTTCACTTTGATCTGCGCTATGAATAGTTCGTGGTGAGATCCGCAGTCAGCACGAGGAAGAGTCTTGGTGCTTTGTACCATACTTCTCCATCTTTGTTGACAAATGATTAAGTCAATCTGATTTCGATAGGTTACCCCAAACGACGTCTATGTGTAAAGTCTACGAACAGGCTACTGAAAACATGTGTTCATAATGGTTAGATTAAAATCTGTGCAGAACTGAATTAGTTTACTTCCTGCTTCGTTCCATATCCTTAGACCATGTTTTCCAGTGACATTGGCTGTCGGTATCCTTCCTACGTTGGCATTAAAATCGCCTATCAACATGATAATGTCTTTTTTGTGTGTGTCGTTAATCGTCTCTTCTAAAGTGTGGTAAAAGTCGTCTATCTCATCTTCGTCTGCTCCTGAATTTGGAGAATAAAGTTGTATCACTGTCAGATTCATTGGTTGGCTTTTAATGCGTACAGAAATCAATCTGTCCTCGATCGGGTTAAATCCCATCACACATTTTTCTAGATATCCAGGGACAATAAAAGCTACTCCATTCTTCCTTTGTGATTTATGTCCTGAAAATATAATACATGTTTATCTGAGTAAAAACTACCTTTACTTGTCCACTTTAATTCACTTATACCTAAGGTTGATATCCTTATCCGGCCCATCTCCAATTTTACAATTTCAAGCTTTCCACTGGACATACTACGGACGTTGCATGTAGCAAGGTTGTGTTTGCTGGTTAGGTGTACTTTTCCTTTAGCATTACTGAGAACATCATATGAAAGGCTTCTATCTGTGTTTGGCCAAGCCCCATCATTTCCTATAGGTGCCTGGACAAAAGATACCTCTTCTCCAGTAGCATGGTGAGTGTCTTCAGATCTGGTGGGCTCATCTTCCGACACTACATCTTCTCTACTTCATGTAATGTGCATAATATTTTCATGACAGTGAAACTGACGTGGTTTGCCGTTGTCTTCTTCAGCGCAATACCATAGTGATAATGGTAGGTATCGCTCAGCCGTTGTCTTATGAGATCGTCCACCTGACCGAAATGCTTTCAGACCGTTGGTCCATTGAATGAAAAAGACTCCTCCGCCCTGATCGCATCCATCATCCTAATGCCGATGACTTCGCATTTAAACCGTGGCAGATATAGCATTTGCGAAAGTACCTAAAAGCCGCTGGTTTCTAGTCAGTCGCTTATAGGATTTAGCGTAACCCAGGTAGGGGGCAGAACGGGTATTACATCTTTGCTATAGGTCACCTATAAGATACGAGTGGTTCAAGGTACTCTCATTTTCTCCTCTAGATTTTGAATCTCCACTGACGGATCCAGTTTATTGTCATACCCAGGACACAGACAGACATGAGCGCTTTAAAAAAATAATAAAGAAAATAGCCACGAGCAAAACTAAAGCATCCCCACGGACGGATGTGCGCTAAGTAAACAGGCTAAACGGTACACTTTGAAATAGCATAACAATTGCAATAAAATGACAAGAGCTTTGGTCACCTTTGGTCACCTTTGGTCTTTCATTTGAACAGCAGAAAATAACACAATACATTTCTCGTTCTACCTGCCACTTCCACTATTAAGAAAAGACACCTGGTTGATACCTGTCGGTTGTTTCTCTGAATGGAATTTCTGTTTGGCGGTCACGGGTGCGACATTGACATCGGACACTCTTGACTCGTAGTTGTAGGATCATTGAATGATCGTTTTCACAAATTCTCGGACTTTGCAAAATAGTCTCTTGTTGCAAATACTGTACACTAAAGGCTTTACAATGAAGAATACCAGAAAGGCTTAAGAAATTCATTTTCAGCACAATCAACAACAAACTTATCTAGACATGTGAACAGACACGTCGTCTACACAGGAGATTACAAAATTTATAGAAAAGAAATGAGACGTAACCACACATTGGTCATCCCATTAGTGTTATAAAGACTTGTTCATTTTCATGCACTCTCTTTTAATGCATGACAATAAACTGTCGTCCAAAATGATATTTCACATTGGGCGGGGGGAGGGCATGTGACAAAGACCACGATATTATATTCACAGAGGAGTCGGAGTTATTTCTGTCGACTGAAAGTGAAAGATAAGTTAAGATTTGACTGTGGGAACACTGTGATGTACGGTGAGTGTGATGTATGCGTTAGAGCATGCCAAGGCTGTTCGAAACAACACAGAAATGTGATAAACGCAGATGCTTGGGAATTAAGGACGACAACAACATGATGAAAGGTAAACGAAATTGATCCCAAAAGCAAAATAAATTTCAATTGAAAATGGCCTAAAACAGGGAATCTTTTTCGCTTCACTCTGATATATCTTCAGTTAACATAATCCTATTGGACCTGTTATCGGTAAAATAAAGGGACCTGCAGGAAATAAGTTCACCCTCCCTTGTTCTACAGATAACCAGTGGGAGTTCTTTTCTTTCTGCAACTCCCTTACTACAATGGTTCCTTTTCAGGCATTGGATATAATTGCATTAATGTATCGAGTTTGGAGCTTTTAGTTGCACTTGTTCAGCAGTTACTAGCAGTTAGTTCCAAGGCACAGCCCCTCGTAATTTGTGGTATCTTATTTCCTCGTTTTCTTGCGGGCAAAAGGAAGTTTAATCTATCTATGGCACTAAGAGTAAAATTAATTAGAAAGGTCAAAAAATACCGCCATCAGTTGCAATTTTGTTTCTCATTTAATTTGTGATTAGATTTGAAAAAGAGAACCACAGATTACACCCTGGTAAAAATTATTGGAAATAACTAACAACTACATCAAGGTCAGCATGTGGAGAGTTGTTGAGGCCTACAGTGAGAACTGGAGAATATTTTGAGAATTTATCAACTAAAAATTGGAAAAATAGTTAAAATATGACACTGTTGATGCCTGTACGTGTATTTAACTTATTCTCTCCAACAAATTAACTTTCATTTTCTTCGTCCTAAATTGCTTTGTCTGATGAAACGTTTCAAGAAACAAATCAATTCACTGATCTTTACAGTTTAATGTTTATAGTCAGTACGCCCATATATTTCTATCCTAGGTCAAGCCCACATTTCCACATTGATATTCTTATAGCACCAAGCACATTGGTGCAATGCAACACTTATATTTAACCCTTTTACTACTTCAGTCTTCTGATAGGTCCTTGCAAGACGGAATTACACCTTTCAAAGGCATACTGATAAACCTGTGTAATTCATCCGTTTAAAAACTATAACCTACTGCTATAGAAGCAAGCAAAACCGATACTTGACGTTTCTTTATCAAGTGCCATCATCCAGCATTACTTGTTTTGTTTACACCTTGATATATCATCATAAGTAAAACACCCAAAATGGCATTACCTGTAAAGAAATAAACAAAAGTACCTGGGTCGTAACTTACACTTCCGACATATACATTATTAAAGGCAATAATAGATGATAAAGTTAGAGTAAGGTCGAAGAATTCGGCCAGAACTAGGGATGAAGTAGTATATGGTTTTAATGAAACTTTACTTATCATTGAGCGTATAGTACTGGGTAGTATCCATAATGCTATCGTCGAAATTCGAAATGGCATCAATGCTTTTCCTTTTCCTGCGATCCAAGTTGCAATGAAATACACCACCTGGCATAGATTTCCCAAAATAACTATGTCAACATCGAGCCATTCTAATTGTCTTACCAGTAGCAGGCTGATGAAAAATGTTGTGAGTGGTTTGAAAAGACCTTGAGTGGTGATAATCGACCCTACTTCTAATGAGGTGAGATTAAATAATCTCTTTCTAAGACACAGTACATGAACTGTTATTTCAGGAAAAAAGTTGAGCAAACTAATGCCAAGGGACAAATAAAGGATAAAAATGTTAAAACGTAAGTACTTCTGTACAAATCCTTGCGATTCTGTGAAGGACACAGCTGACTAAGGCGACAGTTGGCTGCTACTTATTTCCTGTGTAAGAAGCTCAACCTCAGAATCCAAGTCCTCCTGATTGGTTACAACCAACTCCCTTTTTCTAAGATAGAATTAAATGTATGCAAAATTAATAATTTAAATCTGAAACAGAAATCAGAAAATGACTCTGAGCTGAGAGAAACTCAGCGTTGCTATACAGTTTGGTGTTTTCTACATACCAAGAAAAGCAGTTTTCAGAAGCTCTATTACCGGTGACAGTGGTGAGGAAAATATTGTCGTTTTACCGGTTTCGGTAAAACCGGGATTACCGATTCATAAACTATTGTCTCTGCATTCATTTAAGTATCATTAAATGAGTGTGTAAGGTCAGAGAACCTTGTTCTAAGAGCTTCTTGATCTTTCTTTAAATTTGATATGTGTTTCAAAATTAGAACATAAAAGCCCCAGGTTCGGAAAAAAAGTTTCCTTGTTAATATTTTTTAATGAATACTGAAGTCCAATTCTTAAGAAAGAAACGCTCTCGTTGTTTCCCAGAGTTTTTAGCTAGAGAGATTTAAAAAGGTGATCATGACCAAATAACCTTAACATAGTGGCAAAGCTAACAGTATTGGTAATTAATTATACACAAAAAGTCCTTTCACTTTATAATGAAATTAATAAATCAAGTTGGAGTCATGTAGAGAAGCGTTTCTACCACGAAGCGTTTAACTGATATTTTTTGAATATGTAGGAAGTTTCTTTTTAATGGCTGAGTTATCATAAACGTGGTACACGTATATGTTCAATACCCAAAACAGGAAGAAAACAACTTGTCTTTTTTTTACATGTGATCCATCTTACCAACACTGTTTGATCAGTTGTCAGCAATTAGGACCGTAGGGCTTAAATGTTAGTCATTAACCTTACTTTCGCACGCTAGTTTGACTATGAAACATAACATGAGCACAAATGTACAAACAATTTGCACGCTGTCATTATGAATACCTGAAAAGGTTTACTTACTTCTGAGACAGGTCAGGACAAAAGTAATATTGATCCTTCAATATTTCCATTTGGTGGGCGCTGTTTGCTTTATCAAAAAACAGTGCAACCCAACCATTTGTCACTGTTGTTGATGGCCATACGTACCTTTTCACAGTTCTTTTAGACATTCATGGCATGCTGAGGTGAAGTGCCAGCGAGCTATTGCGCTTTGAAAATACAACAAGGAAGCTAGGTTAACACCATAGGGTTCAACTGTGAGACTTTTTAAAGATTATTAAAAATGTCTTAATATTAAAACACTTTGCTTCCTGCAGGCTCGAAAAAACCTAAAACTTCTTTTAGTTTCCTCTGATAGGCTACAACGTGCACGGTATGTACAGCATATAATCACAACTCCAGCCAACTAGTGAATATTTGGAGTAATAATAAAACATGAAAAGAGCAACAACAACAACCAAAAAAAGAACAACAAACCAAAAAATTCAAAAGGACAAAAAATTATTAGAATGTAATTTAGTGATACACCTGCCACCTACAAGTTCCTTTTTGTTGAAAACATTGTACTTTAATTAACTAAACTTGCACTACCTTATTAGGATCCTCTGCAGGTGGCAGGTGTATCTGTATTAATAGGTAAACTGGCATCTAATACGGGAATTTTTTCAGACATCACATAACAGTGAAAGTCTAGCAGAGCCAACTTTTCGCCCATGATAATATTGCAGCTGACTTTAACCGAAATATATTTTTCAGTGTCTTCTAGTATTAAAGACACTCACAGCACAGCCTTGGCCCCTTGTGGAGTAAAGGCAACAATTGATTATTTTTAGCTTTGAATAGGCACGTTACAGGGATTTGGAAAAGGTAGCAGACCTATAGTTTCGTATTTTGTAAATGACAATCTATAATTATGATCAAAACTGTATGAACATTGCTTCTAGAAATGTCAGCTGTGATTTTGCTAGGTGACGCAAAAGCAGACTGTTGAGTCCTACGTTTCCTCATATTCCCACTTTGCAACGAAACACAAGAGATTGTAGATGACACTTGTAACTTTCTCTGCTGAAAGTCTTTGAGAAGACGCATTACAAAATGAATCGGCGTGGCCCTGCGTAAGCTAATTCGACCCCCATTTGATTAAATCCTGACAATAACATTGAAATTTTCCTGACAGTATCTGCCGTCCAAATATCTTACTACTTTAACTTTTCACCCTTTCTTCGCCATTCTCTTCTTCTTACAGTTCCCTTCGTTTTAGAGTACTGCTCTTCAAGCCCATGTCTATGACACTACTGCACAGCCTTTTCAAACATTTCGTCAAAATCATTGTATCACGAAAGCAGTTCCGTTCAATTTCGACCGATCCCAGCATTGAAGATTTTCACTGCTTTTTCTTTGGGCTCTCTTATCTCTGCAGTTATTTCATACTGTCATACAATGTAGAGAGCCAATTATTAAATGCAGCTGTGGAAATAAACTGAAATAACGTTTTGAAAATGTAGAAAATAAAAATAAAGTTTAAGACATGATGCAAGAGTTGGCTTTAGAGTTAAAAACTTTCGAATCATATGCTGGGGAAAGCACTTAGAAGCAGGGCTAATATCAAAATGATTTTCTATAAATATTGGAGAGAGAGAAGGACACGGCATTCTACTAAACGACACGAGTTGCCTTTTTGACGTATTCAAAGAAAGCTATCATTTGCTTCCCCATTCTCTGTCCACTTTAATGTCAGACTCTAAATCTTCCCCATATTTTTTTGTTCCTGCTGAGTTCTACATAATAACATTTATAATATAACTTAATATAATACAGAAATGTCAGCCTAAAACTTCAAACTCTGGAGATTTTAGATTTTTCCTAAAGAAAAACGGGGAGATTTGGCCATTTAATCTGTAAGCACTAACAAAACGTTTTTGCCATGCAAAAAGTCATTACACCATAAATCATTACATAATAATCATACCTCTGTTTAAAGGAAATATACTAAATAAACCTGTCTTTGAAACATAAGAACATCTTTGGAATCTTAACAAAAAACACAATGCAACTGTCTTTGAAGGACAAGAGAGCTTGATTGTCTCTTTTATCAATTCATCACATATCATAATAAATAATGAGTTTTTCCAGTAGATCATTATTTATTATTAGTGAAGTGACCAGTACTCATAATAAGTGTTGATCATCAACATAAAGGGTGAATGTAAGTATGTTTACTACAAATTGTTCAAATTCATTTTCACAAGGTTTTGATCAGTTTAGTCTCTGGCTAATACACTGACATTCAACCTTGAAGCAAGTCATGAAAAAACAAGCAATCAAAATTTTGAAAGTCGCTGTGCTTTATGTTCATTTTCGTAATCCTTATCTGCTTTGCGAGATGGCTCAAACAAATCTTGATCCGATCTCCATTTGCAGCATGGAGTTGTGGAGTCTGAATTGTGTGTTTTCATAAAAATTATACTGGATAAGGTCCCATCCAATTTCAGAGATGATCGCATATCAGTTTCATTCTTTTGAATAATACTAAATTATCTTTAAATCTTATACAGTCGAACCTCTAATAGCGACCACCTCCGATTAGCGGCCACCTTCCAATAACGACCACTAACCTTCAGCCCAAAACGCTTTCCCATATCATTGCCTATATGGTGAACGTCTGAATGGCGGCCACCTCCCAATAACGTTTACCGACCACCTGATTCAGTCCCAAATGAAAAAAAGTTACCAAATGTTGCTTCTAAAACCGGCCACACAAATGGACCACTTCAAATATTTTTTCCCGAAATTGTTTAAATTCGATCTTGAAATTAGCAAGCACTTTCATAAGATCGCAAGCTATCGATTCTGATAGAAACAGACAAAATAAAAAATGATGCCAAACAACATAAACAAACTTTTTCATATCAATTTAAGCATAA